>CAXKVI010000001.1:146676603-146923158 GCA_964058755.1 Campiglossa producta
CATACCATTACCATACCATTACCATACCATTACCATACCATTACCATACCATTACCATACCATTACCATACCATTACCATACCATTACCATACCATTACCATACCATTACCATACCATTACCATACCATTACCATACCATTACCATACCATTACCATACCATTACCATACCATTACCATACCATTACCATACCATTACCATACCATTACCATACCATTACCATACCATTACCATACCATTACCATACCATTACCATACCATTACCATACCATTACCATACCATTACCATACCATTACCATACCATTACCATACCATTACCATACCATTACCATACCATTACCATACCATTACCATACCATTACCATACCATTACCATACCATTACCATACCATTACCATACCATTACCATACCATTACCATACCATTACCATACCATTACCATACCATTACCATACCATTACCATACCATTACCATACCATTACCATACCATTACCATACCATTACCATACCATTACCATACCATTACCATACCATTACCATACCATTACCATACCATTACCATACCATTACCATACCATTACCATACCATTACCATACCATTACCATACCATTACCATACCATTACCATACCATTACCATACCATTACCATACCATTACCATACCATTACCATACCATTACCATACCATTACCATACCATTACCATACCATTACCATACCATTACCATACCATTACCATACCATTACCATACCATTACCATACCATTACCATACCATTACCATACCATTACCATACCATTACCATACCATTACCATACCATTACCATACCATTACCATACCATTACCATACCATTACCATACCATTACCATACCATTACCATACCATTACCATACCATTACCATACCATTACCATACCATTACCATACCATTACCATACCATTACCATACCATTACCATACCATTACCATACCATTACCATACCATTACCATACCATTACCATACCATTACCATACCATTACCATACCATTACCATACCATTACCATACCATTACCATACCATTACCATACCATTACCATACCATTACCATACCATTACCATACCATTACCATACCATTACCATACCATTACCATACCATTACCATACCATTACCATACCATTACCATACCATTACCATACCATTACCATACCATTACCATACCATTACCATACCATTACCATACCATTACCATACCATTACCATACCATTACCATACCATTACCATACCATTACCATACCATTACCATACCATTACCATACCATTACCATACCATTACCATACCATTACCATACCATTACCATACCATTACCATACCATTACCATACCATTACCATACCATTACCATACCATTACCATACCATTACCATACCATTACCATACCATTACCATACCATTACCATACCATTACCATACCATTACCATACCATTACCATACCATTACCATACCATTACCATACCATTACCATACCATTACCATACCATTACCATACCATTACCATACCATTACCATACCATTACCATACCATTACCATACCATTACCATACCATTACCATACCATTACCATACCATTACCATACCATTACCATACCATTACCATACCATTACCATACCATTACCATACCATTACCATACCATTACCATACCATTACCATACCATTACCATACCATTACCATACCATTACCATACCATTACCATACCATTACCATACCATTACCATACCATTACCATACCATTACCATACCATTACCATACCATTACCATACCATTACCATACCATTACCATACCATTACCATACCATTACCATACCATTACCATACCATTACCATACCATTACCATACCATTACCATACCATTACCATACCATTACCATACCATTACCATACCATTACCATACCATTACCATACCATTACCATACCATTACCATACCATTACCATACCATTACCATACCATTACCATACCATTACCATACCATTACCATACCATTACCATACCATTACCATACCATTACCATACCATTACCATACCATTACCATACCATTACCATACCATTACCATACCATTACCATACCATTACCATACCATTACCATACCATTACCATACCATTACCATACCATTACCATACCATTACCATACCATTACCATACCATTACCATACCATTACCATACCATTACCATACCATTACCATACCATTACCATACCATTACCATACCATTACCATACCATTACCATACCATTACCATACCATTACCATACCATTGAGTGGTTAATAAATGTTCAATTCACGCTTTCATGCCTCTTGCCCATGTATGCCTCTCGCTACAGCATCGCCTATTATTGCATATACCAAATCCGGGCTCGTGCACTCTACGCGTTGACGTCGTAATGTTGACTTTTAGTCTTATGCTTTGCACACTTCAATGTAATTTAATTTGTGGTCAACCATGGAAAAATATATGTTTGCTTAGCACATTGTATGCGTTGGAGTATGTGGATCGAGAAGTAGAAGATTCCAGTAACGTCACGTTACTAACGTGAACCTTTTTAATTTTAAGGAAGTTTGCACATTGCAAGATTTATTAAATCATAAAGGATATTTTAATAACGTTGACACGACATTTTAATAAACATGTTGTAGGTAACCAAACAAAAAAGAATCGGATGGTGTATTGAGATTCATGTAAGGCGATACCCTGTATGCTTGTTAAAATTTAGATTAACGCCTTTTATTTTTGTTATTACAGTCACATCATTGTGGTCATTCAGATTTTAGCAAAGCCTTGGTTACCTTTGGATTGTGTGCCAAAACGATGGAACGCGATTGCCACTCGACGTGTTAGGCGGGATAGTTGGAGATATGAAAGAAATATTGACGCTCTGTCGAAAAAATTTGGAAAATTCTGAATAGTTTAAGGCTAAACAGCAATATAATAGGCTAACATATTATTTTTTAAGCTCTGCTTCAACTCTATTTACCGCTTTCATGGGTATATGTTCCATTTTGAAAATTTTCAAGTAGGGAAATTTTTTTGGAAATTTTTAAAGAGTTTAATTTCACGGCAATTTCCCATCACAGAAATTTTTCGGAAATTTTAACAAGACGATTTTATAATTTAAGATCGCTTGAAGCTTCACTGCAAACACTTCCTAAAAACATTGTGTTGAGGATCACGATCGTGGGGGCTCTAAAGAAGACTCCCTCAGCGGGATTCGGTCACTTTAGGCTCCATGAGGTACATATATTAATGATGGTTCGAATATTCGGCATAAAACTATATTCGGCCGAATACGAAAAAAACTTAAGTCTGAGATTTTTTAAGTTAGGGTTCGGTTCTAGTGTCTGCCGTTGTGATACCACCAAAGTTAGGAAAGTCAATCCCGGGACCCGGCCATATGAAACAACCTTATGCTGTTGGCACTCATAAATCGACACCGTTACTGCTCCTTGAACCATTTAGATGACTTGATGAAAGTCATCGAGTCCTTTATGTCCGCGACCTGTCATTGGCTATCCAGGAAGCGAACTTCCTAAAAGCGCATAAGCGGTAAAGCATTACCTTCGTATCGCAAAAATCAAAACAGATAACATTTTAAGGGCCGTTTTCTCGACTACCCGTTAACGTTAACGCTCACTATCAATATAGCGGCTACTTCAACCTCCTGTTAAAGTAAAGTTGCAAATGAAGGGGCTGCTAAATTGACCGTGAATTTTCACGTAAACGGGGAGTCAAGTGGGAATATTAGGCCTGTTCGATAACAAACCAAAAATCTATATATATAAAAATGAAATGGTGTATAATTGTAACGCTAAAACTCGAAAACGGCTGAACCAAATGAAATACTTCCTTTGGGGGATTTGTTTGTTATTACCACGCGCAGGTCATGTCTTAAAATTAGAACAAAATATTAAGGGGGCGTGGCACCTCCCATACAAACTGAATTTTTGAAGTTGAATATCTTCAAAAGTGTTTAAGTTAGGAACATGAAAATTGGTACAGAGCTACAGGATAACAGCACCACTCTCACCTATAAAACTGGGGGTTATCCAATAAGGGGGCGTGGTACCTCCCATACAAACTAAATTTTTTAAGCAGAATATCTGTGAAAGGGTTCAAGGTAGGGACCTGAAAATTGGTATAGACCTATATGGTATCAAAAGCCTTCTTACACATAAAAGAAGGGGTAATCGGAAAAGGGGGCGTGGCACCTCCCATACAAACTGAATTTTTCAAGGTGAATATCTTCAAAAGTGTTTAAGGTAGGAACATGAAAATTGGTATAGAGCTATAGGATAACAACACCATTCTCACCCATAAAACTTGGGGTTATCGAAAAAGGGGCGTGGTACCTCCCATACAATCTATATATATAAAAATGAAATGGTGTTCAGTCGTTACGCTAAAACTCGAAAACGGCTGAACCAAATCATATACTTCCTTTAGGGGGTTTGTTTGTTATTACCACGCGCAGGTCATGTTATAAAATCAGAACAAAATATTAGGGGGGCGTGGCACCTCCCATACAAACATTTTTCAAGGTGAATATCTCTAAATGGGTTTAAGGTAGGTACCTGGAAATCGGTACAGACCTTTAGGATAACACCACCATTCTCACCCATAAAACTGGGGGTTAACCAAAAAGGGGGCGTGGCTCCTCCCATACGAATGAAATACTTCATAGTCGATATCTCTGGAAGTATTCATGTTAGACCACTGAAATTTGGTAAGGGATTATATGAGATCGACCCCTACCACCTCCAAAAAAGCTGGGGATAACAAAAAAGGGGGCGTGGCACCTCCCATACAAATGAAATATTTCATAGTCGATATCTCTGGAAGTATTCATGTTAGACCACTGAAATTTGGTAAGGGGTTATATGAGATCGATCCCTACCACCTCCAAAAAAACTGGGGATAACGAAAAAGGGGGCGTGGCACATCTCATACGAATGAAATACTTCATAGTCCATATCTCTGAAAGTACTTATGTTAGACCACTGAAACGTGGTTAGAGGTTAGATGAGGTCGATCCCTACCACCTCCAAAAAAAACTAGAGTAACGAAAAAGGGGGCGTGGCACCTCCCATACGAATGAAATACTTCATAGTCCATATCTCAGGAAGTGTTTAGGTTATACCACTGAAATTTCTTGAGGAGTTAAATAAGATTAATCCCATCATCTCCAAAAAAACTGGAGATAAAGAAAAAGGGGGCGTGGCACCTCCCATACGAAGGAAATATTTCATAGCCCATATCTCTGCAAGTATTTATGTTAGACCACTGAAATTTGGTGAGGGTTTATATGTGATCGATCCCTAATACCTCCCAAAAACCTCGGGTTAACGATAAAGGGGGCGTGGCACCTCCCATACGAATAAAATACTTCATAGTCCATATCTCTAAAAGTATTTAGGTTAGACCACTGAAATTTTGTGAGGAGTTATATAAGATCAATCCCGGACACCTCCAAAAAAAACTGGGGATAAGGAAAAAGGGGGCGTGGTTTCTCCTATATGAAGGAGATAGGGATATGGTTTAAAATAGATATAGGGATCGGGTTAGAGAAACAGACAGGGAAATAAATTTGTGGCAGGACAACGTCTGCCGGGTCAGCTAGTACCATATAAAAAATCAAAAATTCGTATATTCTACTAGCATATTTTGGTTATTTAATAGACCTATTGTTCGGCATCAGTTATTCGGCCTTTTCAGCCGAAATACTAGGCGAATAGGCCGAATACCGAAGTTTGGCCGATCCTTCGGTCGGAAACTAATGATGGTTGATGATGGGCAAGGGCGACTTCAAACAGACATTAAATGGATATTTTCCTCTAGAATGATCTTTGATTTTAGTATGTAATTCAATCTTAGGTAACTTACGTAACTATTAGCTATCCAGCGACTGGTAATTCCTAAGGACCATTCGAGCTGGGCAGAAATAATGTCATCCGACATGAACAATACTTGTAGGGCTTGAAAAAACCAATAACCCCATCGAAAGAAAAAAATATCAGAAACCCCCGTAAAATTAACATTTTTTGTTTACCAAATGCAACTGAAAAGAAAAAATTTCAATTTTATAATTTCGAAAATATCATTTCTACGTGCACAAAAAAAACGTAAAAACGTACAGGAAAACGTCAAATAAACATGACCATCATGTAACTATTATTGCAGGCATTCTCACGTATAATTGACATGAAACGTAAAATGAACCTGACCATCATGTATTATTGAACGCATTTTCACGTATAATTGACATGAAACATAAAATGAACATGACCATCATGTATTATTGCATTTTAGAATGAAACAATTACATATACAAATGCTAGTATATTTCCATATCTTTTTTACGTGAAGCAGGTTTTCGAAATGTGTTATGAACATGATAAATGTCAACTGCAGCGCGGCTTATGCCATTTTAACATGAGAATGTTATGAAATGTGAGATTAACAGTTTTTATATCAATATGATGTCGAAATGTATATTAACATGAGAAATTGATATGACAGTGATATGACGTGCTAATGTTGGGTCAACAAGTTTTTTTTATCAATTTGACGTGAAATCGGTTGTTTACATCATTTTTAATGTTAAATAAAACTTTTCGAAGTAATTTATTATTAACATGAGAAATTGATATGACAATGTCATACGATGTACATGCTAATGTTGATTCAGCAACTTTTGTATCAATTTTACATGAACCCTGTTTGTTTGCTAATTTTCAATATTAATACGACATTTTTTGCTGAAATGTTAAGTTGATAAAGCAGAAATGTTAGTATTACAAGCGACTTTTCTTTCGGTGCCCATAAAGCTGTGTTTCCCACAAGGAGAATTTACTTATTGCGAGCAGAAACGAGGGGAGGAAGGCTTCTGGAAATTCCTCTTGCTCATCTCTCCACCACATGGGCGCAGCCAGAAGAAAATGTTTGGGGTGGTTTTTAATTTTTTTCTTTTTAATATTTTCCTATCACAACTATTTACAAAATTATTTTATAGCGCCAGTCAGGAGTAGCGCAAAGAAAGCATTTAAAAAAGATAATTATACACATATACATTAGACTGGGCCAAAAATTCAAAATTTCGTTTTTTTTTTTCAAAAATTATATTGATTTTCGTTTTAAGAAAGGTGAAAAAAATTACTGTAATTTTTTCAGATTTTTAAATTAAAGTCTAGAGGTCTATCATCGCTAGTTTAGATTTTACAGAATTTACCTCATATTTGGTATAAAAACGACAAACCATTGTTGTAAAACACCATTTGCCTGAACGTACTTTTGAAGGAAATCGAATTCCCTACATAATTTACATTGACCAAAATTTTTTCAGACTAGCAGTTTTCTAGTATTCTAGCTTCAAAAAATAGCATGTTTTTTCGATTTCCCATTTTTCTTTCAAAAATTGTCAAAAATGCAAAAATCCATGTACAACAAAGATAGATACAGATTCTTAAAGGAAATTGAGTGGGCTACAAAAGGGTTAAACACCTTTTTTTGTAAAGTTACTTTTTCAAAACTTATTTAGTATTAAATTTAAAAAAATCATATTTCCGTCTTTTTTGGTGTTTTTGATCCATTTTTTTTACTAAATTTTGTTTATTGATATTCTACATGATTAATTATCATTATATGATCAATATTATAACAAAAAATACACATTTCTCATATACGTTCAAACATATTTTTGCTTAATATAGGCTTTCTCTGCGGGGGCGTAGTTCTACAGTCTTCAAATGGCGCAGCCCCATTAAAAAACAAAATGTTGACTGATCTGTGACCTCAATACATTAACTTTCATGTATTTTGGCGAGCTAAATCCAAATTCGTGATCAGAAGTAGCCTAACAGGTCGCAGTTCTTCACTAACCTTCACAAAATAATATTGGACTTTTTTGCGCGGTTAGGGCCGAACCTCGGGGCCGTTGTTAAATTCTGATATCGAATTCGGATTCAGCATCCAATTTCCCTTAAGAATATGTATTTAGTTTTATTCGATGTTGATTTTTTCATGTTTCGCAAATTTTCAAACCAAAATCGGGAATTCCGAGAAAATATCAGTCTAGGTAGCTTTTGTAGGGAATTCAATTTCCTACAAAAATATGTTCAGGTAAATGGTGTTTTTCAACAATGATTTGTCGTTTTTATACCAAATTGGAGGTTAAGTCTGTAAAATCTAAACTAGCGATAATAGACCTCTAGACTTTAATATAAAAATCTGAAAAAATTACAGTAATTTGGTTCACTTTTCTTAAAAAGAAAATCAATATAATATTTGAAAGAAAAAAAAAACAAATTTGGAGTTTCTGGCCCAGTCTAATATACATACAGACATAGATACCTGCCAATAAATGTTACTTTATATTGTCTTACTATTACACTGCGCAACACGAAAAAAAATACCTAGGACGAGATAGCATTTTTATGGTAGATCTCAATGAGATAAGAAGAACTGCGACAAGAAATTTGCCGGACACCCTCAATATCTTGAGTTATGGGCCAAAACCGGTTTTTCGTACCTTTGCACTTTTATGACCCTGTATCTTAGCTGCATGGATGTAACAGCCATGGATCGCGTCAATATGAATGTAACGTGTGACACCCCTCTTATGCAAACGGCCCAAAAGCTTAGGCCCCTGTTATGGAATTGACGTTTTTCGATTTTCATACAATCGAAATTTTTGCAAGCAAGTCATGAAAACTAGTTTTCACCAGGCTCGCATAATAACGTTATTTTTATCAAAAAAAAATTAAAATATTTTGTTTTCATTTTGTTATTCAAAAGTTTAAAGGTTAGATCAACGAAAAGATTTTCCTTTCTTTGAAATTAAAATCAAAATCTCAAACATTTTGTTTATTTTGTTTGTTTGAGTTAGAGCCAAGTATATTAAACAAAGTACCCAGTGGGAAAAGGTAATGTACAGCAATGCATAAAGAAATGTATAGCTCCTATAGACTATACCTGAAAACATGCATGAATTTTTCTACAGCGATGTCATAGGAAAAGTAATGTGTCGCTCGCCTACAAACTGAAGCGACATGTTTACATTACTTTTTATATTACTTTTTATAAATGAAAAGATATATTACCTTTCAGGAATGAAAAGATGCATTACAAGGGATACATTATATCTTGCATTACCTTTCTAGAAGGAAAAGATGCATTGCAAGGGACACATTAAATTGTACATAACATTTTATGAATACATATCTGTAATTACTTCCCTTGTGGAATAACAAGGCCATTAACGCGACGTGAGGCTCTACAGCGGTAGAAGAGAGAAGGTCCTATTTTTGAATGTTTGAATGGCGAGCTCGTCATGTCGACCAGCCCCTGGATTCCCTAACCGTGAGTTTTGAAATGTACACTTTTCCCCATATATTTCAAATGGTGAAAAAGTGAACATTTCAAAACTCACTGAGTATAGGTCCAGGTGGGTGTACAACCAAGATGAGTGCACACAAAAAAAATAACATAAAAAAAACCAAAACAAAAAAGGCAACGGCGTCGTAGGTTCTCCAGACGATTTCTGGAATGCCTCACAGCAGCAGAGAAAGCGATGGAGATGCGCGAAAAAGAACAGCGGAGGTTTATTATTTAATTTAAATATTTTAGAAATTCCTAATCCCCTTGGTTCTTGGTTCGATGACCAACAAAAGGTGATGAAAAATTTCTAAACACAAAGCCATTTGATAAGTGCCCTTGAGCAAGGCCGAAATTACGTAATCATGGTAGCTTGTAATTGTTGTTACTTTTCCATCTTGTTCACTAATAATAAAAACATAGAATAATTTAAGAAAAATTATTCACAAACGGTCAAAAGTCCACCAAAGTTTCAAAGATTCTTAAATATTTATGTTTTCGATTGTTTATATTTTGAGGCTTTGTAGCTTTCTTTTTTTGAAGTTTGAATTTTTTTACAAAGCCTGCTTCTTTTCAAACTACAAATAAAAATTGAGCGACACATTACTCCCTTCCTTGCTTTTAGTATGATCTTTTCTAACATCAAAATTCGTACATCTTTTCATGTATGAAAAACATTTTTTTTTAAACTACAAATCAAAGATTGAGCGACACATTACTCCCTTCCTTGCTTTTGGTATGATCTTTTCTTATAACAAAATTCGTACATCTTTTCATGCACGAAAAACAATTTTTTTTTAAACTACAAATCAAAAATTGAGCGACACATTACTCCCTTCCTTGCTTTTGGTGTGATCTTTTCTTATAACCAAATTCATACATCTTTTCATGCATGGAAAAAGGTAATGTATTACCTAGTTTCCCACTGGGTAATAGTGAACTTGACAGTTCTCTCTTTTCTGTGGGAGTTTTCCCGTCAAATGAAAAAAAATATTAACCCGTCCTGTTTAAGATTTTTAAATTTTTTCAATAGTGTGAAGAAATAGCAAACTGTTTCATATAAATACAATACCGCTTGCCTCAGTTCCTTGCACGTTTAAATAGAGTTTAGAGTTCAGATTAGCTAGACTCTAGCACATTTTAGCTAAGATGGATGGTCTAATCTTTTTACAACTGGTTCTTAGACCGAAAACGAAATTGTAAACGATTAAAATCGATTAATGACCCCTGCGGGTTAGGGGTTCAGAATGGAATGGAATGCCTGTCGCAAAGGGCAACTAAAATCCATTTCGACCACGGTCACGGTTGATGAAACCGGCAAATGGAATAGTACCACAAGGTGGTTCGGCAGCTGTGAGAGTATAGACTCAATACCGTACAGCTCTGTCACGTCCCTCTTACAACAGCAACAGCGAAGCCGATTTTTTATAAATTGACTACTTCATTTCGCGGACACTCATTTTCCTTGATAAGAAGGTACCCTGGTTTTGACTTCAGTATAAAAAACTCAAATGCAAACAAATCCACCAGTTTCTGCGATACTCTGGCGACAACCTTCTTGTGGTGCCATCGGCGGAAATTGACAAAAATTCAATACTCGCCATTTTTATAATGCAAAGGTCCGAAAAGAGGTAGATTCCAAAGTGGCCTAAGTTATTCCGTTACTGTTTGGGTTAACATATTTCGCAGTATTGATAATTTTTTGGCCTGAGCAAATGCTATATAGTTTTTCAGTAAAACAATTGTATGGGACACAAAAACTGTGCTTGGGTGGCAAAGGGTTAATACGCTTGCTTACATTTTTTTGAAGGAAAAACTCCTACAAAAACAAAATATTTCAGTTGTCAATTCTACCTTGTTGAATTTGCCTTGAGTTAGAGTACACTTTTTCATACAAAAAATGCTCAAAAAAATACTCAAACTTCGAAATATCAAATAGAAACGAAAATTCTTGATTTTGTTTTTGATGCTAGCGAAACAAAATTTTTTTTAAATATTTTTTTTTTTGATAACGTTACTTTCAAACAGACCTGTTAATAATTGATTACTAATCGGTAATGATTAGCATTTCTTTGATTATTTTTTGAGAAGCCACCTAATGATTGATTACCAATTACTTTCACTTTTTAATGATTATTTTTCATTGATTAAAAAAAAAAATCAAAAAAATAAAAAAAAATCAAAAAAAAAAAAAACAAAAAAATCAAAAATTCAAAAATAATCAAAAGTAATGATTACTTTTGATTACTTTTGATTTTTTGATTTTTTTTGATTTTTTTCCAGTACTGTTGTAGAAAAATATGTAAATACATAAATATTCACTTGCACAAACATACAAATGTATAGGTGAAGCAAGAAGTTCTTTTATATAAATGCATGTATTCATGCACATAAATATCTCTGGAGGAAAAATCTCGAGATCTTTCGTACTAGTTCTCATCAAGTGGTCTAATTACAACCTAAACAGAAGACTGGCGCTTTTGCACATTCAGTGTATTATTTTTAAAAAATATGTAATATGGAATGATAATGATGATAAAATATTAATATGAAAAATATGGAATGTAGCGGTGTAATTTACAACTTGTTAATAGTACTGTACGATAGTAAATCAAATGTCAAATGCCCATAAATGACTACGTCCCCATTGTGGACGAAATTTATTAGTCCGGGACATGTCTCTATGGATAATAACCGCTTAATTTTTGATCAATTGATCATTACAAGTCTCTTTTGGACATAGTCGATATGCCTATGTTTTAATTTGTGTAGCATACTTAGGCTACGCTCACACTGCAACCGACTTTTTCATCCGGCCTCATCAGAGAAATTCGAACGCGTTCTCTTTTATCGGGCGGCCAAAGTTTGTTTACATCGGATGAAATCGAGGAGCTCATTTAAAACACATGTGTGTGGATGTGTGATTGTTGCCGGACGGCCGAAGTCGGTTGCAGTGTGAGCCTAGCCTTATAAGTGTTCAAATAGAACTATCCGCCCATACCCGTAGGGTATCAAACGAGAAATGTCCGACACTAGCCGTTTACATATAAAAGGACAAATTACACTAGTTTACAGACAGACCGACAAAAATTCTAAAAACGGTTGCACACTAATTTTCGAAAAAATAAACAGTTCTGATTTTCACAACTTCGCATGAAAAAAACATTTTTAAAATCAATTTTTCTTTTAAAAAATCGTAAAAAATCGACAAAATTTCGACTTTGGCCATCTATTGCTCAGCCCCACCCTTAGATTTTATACGTCGTTAGAAGCGTATTTTAATTTCCTTTCGAACGAGGTATCGCTTAGCTCCATTGCTTTTGCAACATTGGCAAAAAGAATTTTTTAATAAAGTGATACCTGAAAAAACACAAAATTACCGATATCTCGAAAACCTACCCATACAAAAAATTTAAAAAATATGTTTTTTGCTTGGCATATCAGTGCCAATTCACCCATATACATGTATATCTTGGTATTTTTTCAAATTAATTATTTGTAAACTAGTGTTATCATCACTCCAACCAATATAACCATCAAACCTAAAAAAAAAATCAAAAAAAATCAAGAAAAAATCAAAAATAATAAAAAAAAAGCCATTTTTGATTACTTTTGATTATTTTTGATTTTTTTGATTTTTTCTTGATTTTTTAATTTTTTTTTTTGGATTTTTTTTTTTTTTTTTTTTTTTTTTGGATTTTTTCTAATCGTAATCAATTAGTAATTGCTTTTTCTTGAAAGCAATTAAAATAATCATTAGTAAATGCTTTTTCTTGAAAGCAATTAAAATAATCATTACTAATTAAAAAAACCTTCTAATCAATCAATTACTAATTACTAATCAAAATTAACAGCTCTGCTTTCAAACAAATTTCTTTTATTTTGTTGTGCAGCCTTGGTTTTCACATATACAGTTTATATCTCAGGGGTGGTTTAAACCAAGCATCGGCGCCCCATAGATCTTAAGATCAGTCAAACAAGTTGGACTCATCACACAGACACGTTGCGCTCTTTGTTTACCAAATGATTTAATCGTCGCTGAGCAAGGGGTGAAACTACATCGCGTGGGGGTGTCGCTTGTTTGGTCAGCGAATGTTAAAAATGTAGTTCGGACGATCACAGCGCGTGTATAAGCGTTCTCACTTATACACCTGCATTTACAAATCTGCCGACCCATGGTTTAAACCCCTAAAACCACCCCCTGTCTGCGCCCCTGCTCCACCATCATTAATATAGCTCAAGAAACATAAAGTGTGAGGATACATTAACGTGAGTTAATTTGGTTTTGTGTTTTTCCGACAGGGTGGATACTAGATGTGTATTGGAACGATTCTTCGTCATCCCTTGTCAATTTTGGTTTTGTAACAAACCGGTTTCGGCGATCCGCCATCTTCAGTGTTTGATTTTGTTCTCAGAACCGGTTTGTTACAAAACCAAAATTGACAAGGGATGACGAAAAATCGTTCCAATATACATATACCTTAACATAGTCTTCCTGGGAGCTCTTCGGCTAGCTTGATCTACGGGTTTCTATAAAAGAATGTTTGCAGTGAGGCTATGTATTAGAGCGTATCACCAAAATAATTCGGCCGTACCTTCCCTCATATGAAGTGTTTTTGAAAATCATTTTAAAAAAAATTATATTTTTTTTCTGGCAACCCTAGAAGTCGCCCAATTACATTTTTCTTCATACTAGAGTTCGCCCAATGGTTGAAATTCAACCACAAAAGCTTATTTTATTTTCCTACCTTTTTGCTGTTTCTTAAATTTGCCATTCTTTTAATATTTTTTATATTTTTGGTTTCTATACATTCCGGTTCATTTTGCCTTTTCCTCCCTCCTTACACCATTCAGTAAGGTAATTTCAATGTTGATAATTATTTATTCTTCTTAGGTAGTCTTCATACGTACTTCTTTCCTTTCCTTTGCTTTGCTTTTATTTCCTTTCCTTTACTCTCCTTTCATCTCATTTTATTTCTTTTGCTTTTCTTTCCTTCCCTATCCTTTTCTCTTCTTTCATTTCATTTTATTTCCCTTCCTTCTTTCTCTCTTTTCTATTCTTTTCTTTTATTTTCCTTTTTCGTTTCTTTTATTCTCTTACCTGACCTTTCTTTCCATTTCCATTACATTCCTTTTTTCCTTTTATTTTCTTTTTCTATAATTTCCTTTCGTTTCTTTTGCTTTAGTTTCGTTTCCCTTAGTTTCCTCTCATTTTATTCATTTTTGTTTTTCATTTCATTTCTTTTCTTTTATTTTTTTTCTTACCTTAATTTCCTTTCACTTTTTTTCCTTATCTTTCCTTCCCTTACCTTTCCTTTTCCTACCTTTCCTTTCCTACCGTTTCCTTACTTTATTTTTTCCTTTCCGTAACTCCTTTAGTTTTCTTACCTTTCCATTCATTTCCTTTACTTTTTTTTAGCTTTTCATTACCTTTCTTTCCTTTATTTTTCATTCTTTTTATTTTCATTTATTTTCCGTACCTTCCTCCTCGCTATCTTTTCTTTCTTCCCCTTATTTATTCTTTTCCATTCCTTTCCTTTCCCTACCTTTATTTGCCTTTGATTTTTCTCTCATATTTTTCGTCTTATCTTACCTTTATTTTCCTTTTATCCATTCCTTTCCTTTCCCATTCTTTCTTTTGTTTTATACTTTTATTTATTTCATTTTGTTTTATTTTTATTTATTTTATATTCTTTCCTTTCCTTTTATTTCCAACAAATTTCTTTTTTTACTTTCAATCACTTTTCTATTTCTTATTTTACTTTTTTTTGTTTTATCAATTTTCCTTTTTATTTCATTTCACTAAGTCTAGCCACGAAGGGCTTTGTGTTTTTTTTTTTTTCAAAACATCATGTCTGAGCAAGCATTTGCTTCTCTGAATACCCAGTCACAGATTTTGTTTTTGTAAACACTGTTTGTACCTACGCTCAATAAAGTTGACGGGCTGGCTCTTGTTTATTATTGCTGCCAACAAAACAACTCACACTCGGACTCTCCCCAACTGCAATGAATGTAAGAACAACAATGCAAGTGTACCTATATTCACACATAACAGCGGCTCTATAAAGTGAATGCGTGTTTAGCACTTGTAGTGGTGTGACTTTCAAATCATATTATAATTAATTTTTTTTAATTTTTGGTTTGTTGTCGCACACCCTGCTCGGCGAGACCTATCGAAACATATCAAATTTTATATACCTTAGAATTATGGTTATTGCAAAAAAGGGAGAAAACTTTTAAGCGTTGCGCATTTATATATAATAGATCTTCGGCATTTTTTGTCGGATTTAAAAGTGTGGTACGACAACGAAACGCATGAGCACAATGAACTTTCTTGAGAAAAACCTCCTCTTTGAGACGAAAAAATGGATGTGTCAAACTTTAAAATCCGACAACAAATGCCAAAGATTTGAAGAAAAATGTAATTGAGCAACATCTAGTGTTGCCACAAAAAAAAAAAATTTTTTTTTTTAAATTTTTTTCAAAAACACTTCGTATGAGGGAGGTACGACCGACTTTTTTTTGCCTGCTTTAATGGGCAAAGATACATTTACTCCAAAGTCGGCACGTCTCGTCCAAGGTCTTCAGACAAATCGGTCCCTCGTCGCTGCTATTAAAAATGTTGCATCGACCGAGAGATTTTTACATAAACCGTTTAAGCGGTCTACTCACCTGCCAAGAAATGCCTAAAGAAAAAACGAGCATATGTTGCTTATGCCCGCTTAAGAAATTTTGACGTTTACAATATTTTCCATTTTATTTCAAATAACTATTATAAAAATGTATAAAATCTGTGTAGCGAAATATGTACTCACCTTTGCCGTGTATCTGCACTTTACCTCAAGAAATATATACGAGCATATTAATTTTTTGAGGTAAACTGGCGTTGCCAACCATCGAAAATTGTATTATTTTTTCTTATGGGCTGAGTATTAGCTCAAGAAAGTTTAACGTGGGAAAACATTTCTTGATCATTTCTTGAGCGTTTTCTTTTACTAGAGTTCGCCCAGTGGTTGAAATTCAACCACAAAACCTTATTTTATCTTCCTACCTTTTTGTTATTTCTTAAATTTTCCTTTCTTTTCCATATTTTGTATATTTTTGGTTTCTATACATTCCTATTCATTTTGCCTTTTCCTCCCTCTTTACACCATTCAGTAATATAGTTTCAATGTTGATAATTATTTATTCTTCTTAGGTCGTCTTCATACGTATTTCTTTCCTTTCCTTTCCTTAGCATTCATTTGCTTTTATTTCCTTTCCTTTCCTCTCCTTTTCCTTTCCTTTTCTTTCCTTTTCTCTTCTTTCATTTCATTTTATTTCCCTTCTTTCTTTCTTTCTTTTCTGTTTTTTTCTTTTTTTTTCTTTCTTTTCGTTTCTTTTATATTCTTACCTGATCCTTCTTTCCATTTCCATTACATTCCTTTCTCCTTTTATTTTCTTTTTCTTTCCTTTCCTTTCGTTTCCGTTGCTTTATGGTGATTTCGTTTCATCAAAAAAATGCGCATTTTTGTTACACTCTTCAATTTTCCGTTTTCGTTTGCAAAATGAAGGTAAAACGTCAAACATATTTTCGTTTCCTAAAAATGTACACTTCAGGAGTGTAAAAAACTAACACTTTTAACCCTCTGAAGCTTTGACAGGGTAGCTGGTTGCACTGAAAATCAGCTACCGAAAATTCGATTTGACAGATAAATTTGGTGAAATAAATTGAATTTTGCAATAACAATTAAATATGGGTGATAAACGAAACTTAATTTTTCATGCACATAGCGTAGCAAATGGGGCAGTGTTTTTTGTTCGTTTTATCGATAGCAGGTTCATGTAGAACGGGTACACTTTTATCACACTGTGCAAGGGTGTAAACATGTTCAACGTGTAAGTGTACATTTTTTTCGATGAAACGAAATCAGCATTAGTTTCCTTTCATTTTATTCATTTTTTTTTTCATTTCATTTCTTTTCTTTTATTTTTTTCTTACCTATATTTTCTTTCACTTTTTTTCTTAAATTTCCCTTCCTGTCATTTCGTTTCCTTGCCTTTCCTTTTCTTACCTTTCCTTTCCTACCGTTTCCTTATTTTCTTTTGTTCCTTTCAGCAACTCCTTTGCTTTTCTTTTTCTTTCATTCATTTCCTTAATTTATTTTTTTTAGCTTTTCATTACCTTTCTTTCCTTTATTTTTCTTTCTTTTTATTTTCATTTATTTTCCATACCTTCTTCCTCGCTACCTTTTCTTTCCCTTCTTTTTTCCTTCTTTCCTTTCTTTGTTTTTCTCCTTTTGCTTCTCTTTTCCACTGCTTTACCTACATTACATTTCCTTTCTTCCCTTCCTTTTTTCTTTTCAATTCCTTTCCTTTCCCTTTGATTTTTCTGTCATATTTTTCGTTCGTTACCTTAACTTACCTTTATTTTCCTTATATCCATTCCTTTCCTTTCCTATTATTTTCTTAATTTAAAACTTTTATTTATTTCATTTTGTTTCATTTTTATTTATTTTATATTATTCCCTTTCCTTTCATTTCCAACAAATTTTATTTTTTTACTTTAAATCACTTTTCTATTTCTGATTTTACTTTTTTTTTTAATTTTATCAATTTTCCATTTTATTTTATTTCACTAAGTCTAGCCACGAAGGGCCTTGTGCATGATCTAGCTTATTTGTGTTTTTTTTCAAAAGCATTTGCTTCTCTGAATCCCCACGCACAGATTTTGTTTTTGTAAACACTGTTTGTACCTAAGTTCAATAAAGTTGACGCGCTGGCATAGTGTACCAACACAAGTGTAAACTCTTCTGCATAGACGTCAAAATTCCAAAATGAGTTTAACACCTGTTCATCAGAGTTGTTTTTTTGGAAAAAGAGCATCATTTTGCGCCGAGTTGCATTCGATTTGGTATAAAAAATTAGTAGTAGGTTGCATAAAAAAGTAGTTTGCTAAAACTTAGAAATTTGATTTTTTTAACATAAATAACAGCGAATTATATAAAATTATTAGTTAGAATAACTCTTTCAAGTCTGCTCACTATTTTCTATTAAACAAATAACAAACAACTGCTAATAATTAGCTTCAAACCCCAAAATTTGGTATTTGTTTCGTTTAGGGGTCAACTCCTAATAAATTAGCTAGAATTATGGAAGAATAAGGGTTTTGGCCTGAGGATCACGAATCCGGAAGCGCGTTTAAATTTTTTTGTGTCTGTGGAAAGTTATGGTCAAAAAACCGAAAATTTACCCGGGTCCGGTACCAAAATTGGGGCGGGTTCTCTTCAGAGAAGCAAAATATAAAAAAAGCGCTTCCGGATTCGTGATCCTGAGGCCAAACCCCGTATTTTGAGCTATATTCCATAATTCTAGCTAATTTATTAGGAGTTGACCCCTAAAGGAAACAAATGCCAAATTTTGGGGTTTGAAGCCTTCTTTGTGCTAAGATATGTATTGATAGTAAATCTATCTAAAAACATCGTATATACATGTTTCCAAAAAAACGTTTGTTTTCATTTTCTGTCGAATTTCTCATTTCGAAGATGCTTACCTCAAAATGTTTCTGTAAAATAAATAAAGTTGACTAGTTTTAAGTTTTTTTATTTTGTGTCTTTTTTTTCTTTGATATAAAGTATAAACTGAAAGATTCGCTTAAAAGTTGCCCTAGAAACTGGAGTGAAAAAGTTGTGCAACACAGCAACACTTTTGTGCAAACAAGAACCCTGTTTCATTGATATTCGGTGCTGCACACAACCCGATCGCAACGAAAACAACAATAGCAACCCAGATTTTTGACATGGATGTGTGTTTTGACATTTGTGATTTGACGTGGAAGTGTGTTTTGACATTTCTGTCAAAGCTACAGTTCACACTTGTATTGATACACTATGCGCGCTGGCTCATGTTATCTTATTGCTGCCAACAAAACAACTCACCCTACTGCAATGAATGCAAACACCACAATGCAAGTGGTCATACCTACATACATACACCCATAACAGCGGCTCTATAAAGCGAATGCGTGTATAGCACTGTAGTGGTGTGATTTTCAAATCATATTATAATTAATTTTTTTTAATTTTTGGTTTGTTTTCGGCCACCCTGCTCGGCGAGACATATCGATACATACCAAATTTTGTATACCTTAGAATTGTGGTTATTGCAAAAAAGGGAGGAAGCAGTTATGTTTGCGCATTTATATATAAATAGATATGGAGATTGGCATTTCTTGGCAGGTGAGTAGCCCGCTTTAAGCGTTAACATCTCAGTTGACTAGGTAAGTTCTTCCTGTCTTCAACCCAAAACTTGAAATTCAATGTTTTCGGAGATATTTTCAAAATTATCTATAATAACTAAGTATCTACAAATCATCTAAATCGCTACTCATCATAAAGAACTTTTCTTTCGAGAGAATCATTTTGAATGACAACCTTTCTTTGGGTGACTAACAAAGCTGGCATTTCATCAGCATAACACTTCGAATACAAGTCAAATGTCAACTCAATTGCTTCTAGGCACTAATTCAATGCAAGTTGAAGTTTTCTATTGAGGCATTGATGCGGTTTGTCAAGTCAAATGGATCTGACTAAAGCTTGCGTACAAAAGTTTAGCGCGTTCATACGTTGTGGAGCATAAATTATGCGACACTGCAGTAATCTATAAAATATCTGCTTACAAATGAATGTATAACATTTGTACGTGGTTGTTGTTGTTGCTGATATACCGCACCATAGAACCAAACGGGAAGTGTTTATGAATAGCGGGTAAATAAATTAAGTGCGTTAAATTGCATAAATTTATTGTGTTAGCAACAATTATTGCATGTATGTAAATGGCAATCGTTGGCACAAATGCACGCGCACCCAACATAAAATAGGACATAAAACATGAGTATTAGGGTATTACGTATTCAGGTGAACTTTGTCTCTTTTTGTTAAACTTGATATACTGCAATAGGACTCATAACTCGAACTGTATAGGACCTAACGAACTAGCCTGTAAATATGATTATTTGGAGAAAGCTAGAAGACCTCATCAGATGCTTTTGCTTTTGGCCACTTTCTTGTCCGCAATTAAATTTGAAAACCTTTTTCAAACAAACACATTTCTGTAGGAAAAAAGCATCTGAAAATTAAGCACCCTAATGAGCATAACTACCTATTTGAATTCGATGGCACTATTGTCGTCGTTATGGAGTTGTAGGGCGCTACAAAAGGCAATGGACTGTTGTCATTAATTCTGCATTCTAGAAGTGAAACTAGGAAGTTGCAGTTTTATTATACAAATACCGATACATACATATATACAAATTTGCAAGTCTATTTTGAGGTAGCTCATTCATAACATTACAAAAATTTGCGTATCTGCAACCCTGCAGCTATGTTGATAAGTCCCAGACCACCTTAGGGTGCCATAAGGTTAGGCAACGTATGTCTTTCTTTAAAAGTCTGGAGCTGTATTGGTGAGCAATGTTGTTACGTCTATGTAGTTGAAACTATGTATACCTGATAAAGGTAGCGTTATGTTTCTAAATGAAATAAATAAATTACAGTATCAGACCAGAATACAGACTTTCTACCACAATAGCACCGTAATAGGTATCATCATCATCATCATCATCATCATCATCATCATCATCATCATCATCATCATCATCATCATCATCATCATCATCAACTTCTATTGAAGCGTAGGCCCTCGAAAACGAAATCGTATTCTGTTTGGTGCAGTTCTCGTTATCTACATCATTCCACGTGTTTCCTGCCTCCACTAGTTCTTTATCCACAGTTCTACGACAAATTTTCGCTGGTTCGCCAGGTCATCGACTTCTCCGTGGATTCCACCGCCATGCTTGTCTGGCTATATTTAATGACGATCTTCTGAGCGAGTGACCGATCCACGCTCTCTTGCGCTTACTAATAGGCATACCTGGGGCTGTATCGATCAAATACTATTTTTCACATTTAGCAAACATATAATTGGCGACGAGGGAGTGTGCGAATTTACGCGTAGGTCTTCGAAGAGACGTGAAATTGATTATTTATTTAATAATATTTTATTAAATATCAAGATGACGGAGACAGCAGTGGCGTTTATCGGCTCAATAGAAGTTTTCAATATTGGCGATGATTTCGAGCTATATAAAAACCGGTTCGAACATCTTCTTTCACTTAATAAAATTGTGAAAGATGGCGATAAAATATCGTTTTTGATAAGTCTGGGTGGAGCTGATTTGTATAAAACAATGATTTCGTTTCTGGCACCCAAGACCGAAAAAGATCATACATATACGTTCATTGTGGAAAATTTGACTTCGCATTTTAAGCCAAAGAAAAATATTATAGTGGAGTGCTTCAAGTTTTTTAAGCGCGATCAGATTACATCGGAAGAGATTGCCGATTACATAGTGGAGTTGAAGCAAATGGCGCAAGAGTGCGACTTCGGTAATTTTTTAGACCGTGCACTATTGATCAAATTTGTATGTCCGTCAAGTTAGCACTACAACTTTGAAAAAATTAATATTGCTATATGGGATTAATTCCCGTTTTTTAACCGTAAACACACCGTGAAATCCAAAAAATTACCGTTTTTCATTTTTTAAAAATAACCCCTAGTAATGCTAACTTGACAGTCAAGTTAGCAGTACCACCCTCGAAAACAATTTAATTCGACTCTAAAATTAAAATCAATTGCGCAGATAATTCCCGTTTAATAACCGTAATTAAGTAGTGCTAATGAAAAATCTCGAAACATTTTTTTTCTCGATTTTTCTTAAAAATAACCCCTAGTAATGCTAACTTGACAGTCAAGTTAGCACTACCACCCTCGAAAATAATGTAATCCGACTCTAAAATTACAATGAATTGCGCATATAATTCCCGTTTAATAACCGTAATTAAGTACTGCTAATGAAAAAAATCTAAAATTTTTTTTCTCAAATTTTATTAAGAAAAAGTAAATATCTACTACTACATATTACCAAAACTCGATTAAGGAGAACGAAGTATCGGAACAAAAAGAGAATACCGCAGTTAATTGCTGCTTTTTAACCGTAAACACAGCGTGAAATCCAAAAACTACCGTTTTTGATTTTTTAAAAATAACCCCTAGTAATGCTAACTTGACAGTCAAGTTAGCACTACCACCCTAGAAAACAAATTAGTTCGACTCTAAAATTACAATGAATTGCGCATATGATTCCCGTTTAATAACCGTAATTAAGTAGTGCTAATGAAAAAATCAAAAATTTTTTTTCTCAAATTTTATTAAGAAAAAAAAAATAGTAGTAGAAATTACCAACACTCGATTAAGGAGAAGGAAGTATCGGAACGAAATAAGAATTCCGCAGTTAATTGCTGCTTTTTAACCGTAAACACACCGTGAAATCCAAAAACTACCGTTTTTGATTTTTTTCAAATAACCCCTAGTAATGCTAACTTGACAGTCAAGTTAGCACTACTAGGGGTTATTTAAAAAAAAAAATCGAGAAAAAAAATGGTTCGATTTTTTTCATTAGCACTACTTAATTACGGTTATTAAACGGGAATTATCTGCGCAATTGATTTTAATTTTAGAATCGAATTAAATTGTTTTCGAGGGTGGTAGTGCTAACTTCACCGTCAAGTTAGCATTACAAGGGGTTATTTTTAAAAAAAATCGAGAAAAAAAATTTTCCGATTTTTTTCATTAGCACTACATAATTACGGTTATTAAACGGGAATTATCTGCGCATTTGATTTTAATTTTAGAATCGAATTAAATTGTTTTCGAGGGTGGTAGTGCTAACTTGACCGTCAAGTTAGCATTACAAGGGGTTATTTTTAAAAAAATCGAGAAAAAAAATTTTCCGATTTTTTTCATTAGCACTACTTAATTACGGTTATTAAACGGGAATTATCTGCCCAATTGATTTTAAATTTAGAATCGAATTAAATTCTTTTCGAGGGTGGTAGTGCTAACTTGACCGTCAAGTTAGCATTACTAGGGGTTATTTTTCAAAAAAATCGAGAAAAAAAATTTTCCGATTTTTCTCATTAGCACTACTTAATTACGGTTATTAAACGGGAATTATCTGCGCAATTGATTTTAATTTTAGAATCGAATTAAATTGTTTTCGAGGGTGGTAGTGCTAACTTGACTGTCAAGTTAGCATTACTAGGGGTTATTTTAAAAAAATGAAAAACGGTAATTTTTTGGATTCCACGGTGTGTTTACGGTTAAAAAACGGGAATTAACCCCATATAGCAATATTAATTTTTTCAAAGTTGTAGTGCTAACTTGACGGACATCAGAGTATCCATTTCAGCGTATTCATTTAGATTTTTGTAAATTATATTCACTGTTGATAGTTACAAATTTGAAACTGTGAGGGACTTCGTCTATTTGGGAACCAGCATTAACACCGAAAATAATATCAGTCTAGAAATCCAACGGAGAATCACTCTTGCGAACAAGTGCTACTTTGGACTGAGTAGGCAATTGAGAAGTAAAGTCCTCTCTCGAAGAACAAAGATCGCGCTCTATAAGTCTCTCATCATACCTGTCCTGATGTATGGCTCAGATTCATGGACAATGTCAAGAGAAGATGAGATGGCCCTTGGAGTATTTGAGAGAAAAGTTCTCCGGAAGATTTATGGTCCTTCCCGTGATGCCGACGGCGAGTATCGAAGGAGATTTAACGATGAGCTGTACGAGCTTTACGCAGATCTGACCATAGTCCAGCGAATTAAAGCCCAAAGGCTCCGCTGGCTGGGTCACGTCATGCGAATGGACAAAGAAGCTCCAGCCCAGAAGGTTTTCCAATCGTCACCCGAATTCGGCAGCAGAGGAAGGGGGAGGCCCCGACTGAGATGGAAACAACAGGTGGAGGATGACTTGAACTCCCTTGGGGTTTCCAATTTGCGTCAGTTATCGCTAAAAAGGAATGACTGGCGTGCTTTGATAGGCGACGGCCAAAATCGCTTAGGCGGTTAAGCGCCAATAGATTCTGATATAGAGAACTATGCCAAAAGCTGTGAAAGTTGCGTAAAAACGCAAAATTATGGAAAGCCTATTGTCACAGCCTCCCGAACGCCAGAGTATCCATTTCAGCGTATTCATTTAGATTTTTGTAAATTATATTCAAAATGGATTGAGGCTAAAGTCTTAAGGATCACTAATGCAACTGCTGCAATAGGGACGTTGCGAACGTTGTTTGTCACGTTTGTCAAATTGTTAGCGATAACGGACCGCCATTTGGGCCCAAAGAATTTATTCAATTTTGTTAACGTAATGCTATTGATTGTCTTAAATCGCCTCCGTACCACCCACAGTCAAATGGCAGCGCGGAACGGGGTGTGCAAACGATTAAATCCACTTTGAAAAAGTATTTATTGGATCCCCGAGGAAAATCGAAACACCCCTACTACAACAACAAATAAATCATCAGCAAGTTTAATTTTTAATTATAAGCCAAAAACTTTGTTCGATTGCGTAAACCCTAAAGCAACGCAAAATTCTCTTGAAAAGGGAGAAAGCCTTAGTATGAAAGCAAGCAGGAATAAGAATTGCGTGCAAAAATCTATTCTTAAAAGTAAAGGAAAAATCTTAGAGTATAAGCCTAATGAAGTTGTACTGTATAGAAACGTGTTTTGGTAATCTATTATATATAAATGCGCAAACATAACAGTTTTCTCCCTTTTTTGCAATAACCACAATTCTAAGGTATATATTGGTGTGTATCGATATGTCTCGCCGAGCAGGGTGTGCGACAACAAACCAAAAATAAAAAATAAAAATCATTTATAATATGATTTGAAAATCACACCACTACAAGTGCTATACACGCATTCGCTTTATAGAGCCGCTGTTATGGGTGTATGTAGGTATGACCACTTGCATTGTTTGCATTCATTGCAGTAGGGTGAGTTGTTTTATTAGCAGCAATAAGATAACATGAGCCAGCGCGTCAACTTTATTGAGCTTAGGTACAAACAATGTTTACAAAGCAAAATTTGTGCTTGGGGATTCAGAGAAGCAAATGCTTTTGAAAAAAAGCACAAATAAGCTAGATCAAGCACAAGGCCCTTCGTGGCTAGACTTACTGAAATAAAATAAAATGGAAAATTGATAAAATTAAAAAAAAAAGTAAAATCAGAAATAGAAAAGTGATTGAAAGTAAAAAAATAAAATTTGTTGGAAATGAAAGGAAAGGGAATAATATAAAATAAATAAAAATGAAACAAAATGAAATAAATAAAAGTATAAAATAAAGGAAAGAATGGGAAAGGAAAGGAATGGATAAAAGGAAAATAAAGGTAAGATAAGGTAAGGAACGGAAAATATGACAGAAAAATCAAAGGGAAAGGAAAGGAATGGAAAAGAAAAAAGGATGGGAAGAAAGGAAATGTAATTTAGGTAAAGCAGTGGAAAAGAAAAGCAAAAGGAGAAAGACAAAGAAAGGAAAGAAGAAAAAAAAACGAAGGGAAAGAAAAGGTAGCGAGGAAGAAGGTATGGAAAATAAATGAAAATAAAAAGAAAGAAAAATAAAGGAAAGAAAGGTAATGAAAAGCTAAAAAAATAAGTTAAGGAAATGAATGAAAGAAAAAGAAAAGCAAAGGATTTGCGGAAAGGAACAAAAGAAAATAAGGAAACGGTAGGAAAGGAAAGGTAAGAAAAGGAAAGGTAAGGAAACGAAATGACAGGAAGGGAAATTTAAGAAAAAAAGTGAAAGAAAATAAAGGTAAGAAAAAAATAAAAGAAAAGAAATGAAATGAAAAAAAAAATGAATAAAATGAAAGGAAACTAAAGCAACGGAAACGAAAGGAAAGGAAAGAAAAAGAAAATAAAAGGAAAGAAGGAATGTAATGGAAATGGAAAGAAGGATCAGGTAAGAATATAAAAGAAACAAAAAGAAAGAAAAAAAAAAACAGAGAAGAACAGAAAAGAAAGAAAGAAAGAAGGGAAATAAAATGAAATGAAAGAAGAGAAAAGGAAAGAAGAGAAAAGGAAAGAAGAGAAAAGGAAAGAAAAGGAAAAGAACGGAGAAGATAAGGAAAGGAAATAAAATGGAAGAGAAGGAAAGAAAAGCAAAAGAAATAAATTGAGATGAAAGGAGAGGAAAGGAAAGGAAATAAAAGCAAATGAATGCTAAGGAAAGGAAAGGAAAGAAATACGTATGAAGACGACCTAAGAAGAATAAATAATTATCAACATTGAAACTATATTACTGTATGGTTTAAAGAGGGAGGAAAAGGCAAAATGAATAGGAATGTATAGAAACCAAAAATATACAAAATATGGAAACGAAAGGAAAATTTAAGAAACAGCAAAAAGGTAGAAAAATAAAATAAGGTTTTGTGGTTGAATTTCAACCACTGGGCGAACTCTAGTTTTTGTAAATGGATAAATGCGAAAGTTATTCGGAAACTGAGTAGTTAGTGCAAGATATTGCTTATGCATAAAAGGTAAGCAACGAGTTGCGCATGTAAACCAAATGAAAAAGTTCCATGGGAAAATTGTTAAATTCGATTCCAATGTAAGCAAATATTCAAAGAAAGAGGTATTTGAAATCAATCCCGAAATATACCCAAAGGAACAAATAAAGAAGGAAAGTAATAAAACTGAAGAGCAAGTAAGAGAAATAGAATTAAGACGTTCGAAAGGAATACAAGAAAAGAAAATGAAAAAGCAAAAATATGAAAATTAAAATGAGCGAATGAACAAACTGTAAAGGCTTGGTTTCCTCGAAAAGCGGTGCCGCTATGTAACGTTCGCTATATAGCGGTAGCTATGCTCACCAGCATTAGCAGCACCGCTTTTCTGTAAACTTACATGCAAGTAGCGGTAACTTCAATCCATTTGAAATTGCGAAATTGCGGCCACTTTCCTTTTTTTTCTTTTCTATATTTTAAAAATATTTGTTTTGAAAACAATTACTTGTTGTTTTTGTAAATGAATTTGAAGAATTTTATTGAATTGCCACCGCTATCACAATGACGGTGAGAAAAACCGTTGACGAAAAATTGCCCACCGTCATGACGGCCGCTATGTTTGAATGCTTGCCGCTATATTACATTACGGTGAACTTCACCGTCTTCTTAGTTAACACCCAATTACTTTATGAGTGTCACGTTAGCTAAGCACCCTAATGCAATCGAGTCGGGACCAGGTGGATAATTTGCCGTGATTTTGCCGGGAAAGAATTAATTTTGCCGTGTAATTTTTTCCCGGAATTTTGGGGTGCTTTGATAACTTGATATCAACTTAGCTAAGCACCCTAATGAAAACGGTGTTAGAGACAAGATATCGAAACCGGACTTTTTTTATATTTTGCCGTTATTTTGCCGTGATTTTGCCGGGAAAGAATTAATTTTGCCGGGCAATTATTTTTGGACTTTTTCATATACGAAGTTTCGTGTCAACTTAGCGAAGCACCCTAATGAAAACGGTGTTAGAGACAAGATATCGAAACCGGACTTGTTTCATATTTTGCCGTTATTTTGCCGTGATTTTGCCGGGAAAGAATAAATTTTGCCGGGCAATTACTTTTGGACTTTTTCATATACGAAGTTTCGTGTCAACTTAGCGAAGCACCCTAATGAAAACGGTGTTAGAGACAAGATATCGAAACCGGACTTGTTTCATATTTTGTCGTTATTTTGCTGTGATTTTGCCGGGAGAGAATTAATTTTGCCGGGCAATTATTTTTGGACTTTTTCATATACGAAGTTTCGTGTCAACTTAGCTAAGCACCCTAATAAAAACGGTGTTAGAGACAAGATATCGAAACCGGACTTGTTTCATATTTTGCCGTGATTTTGCCGGGTAATTTTTTCCCGGAATTTTGAGGTGCTTAGCTAAGTTGACACGAAACTTCGTATATGAAAGTCCAAAAATAATTGCCCGGCAAAATTAATTCTTTCCCGGCAAAATCACGGCAAAATATGAAACAAGTCCGGTTTCGATATCTTGTCTCTAACACCGTTTTCATTAGGGTGCTTAGCTAAGTTGACACGAAACTTCGTATTTGAAAAAGTCCAAAAATAATTGCCCGGCAAAATTAATTCTTTCCCGGCAAAATCACGGCAAAATATGAAACAAGTCCGGTTTCGATATCTTGTCTCTAACACCGTTTTCATTAGGGTGCTTAGCTAAGTTGATATCAAGTTAGCAAAGCACCCCAAAATTCCGGGAAAAAATTACACGGCAAAATTAATTCTTTCCCGGCAAAATTACGGCAAATTATCCACCTGGTCCCGACTCGATTGCGTTAGGGTGCTTAGCTAACTTGACACTCATAATTACTTTTACATGGCAGTATTTTTGACAACGTATTTCACCGCTATGTAGCGAGCGCTATATAGCGTCACCGCTTTCAAGGAAATCAAGCCTTAAGAGGCTAGATCTCAAAATTGAAATAAAAGAATTCGTTAATTATTAACTACCAGAGCTCAAATATTAATATGTACCTATTACGGTTAATACATAGATATATTTATGTGTATACAATATATACTATACATACATACAAATGTGCAAAAAAAATAAAATAAATAATAAATATAGTTTAAAAAAACTAAAACTCACGCTTTTAGAGTGTAATGAACTAAAAAGTTGAAAATAATTTTAAACCCCCTACACAGTAGTCTTGTGGAAAAAGCGTGGTCCGCTTTGTTCCATAATCTTCGTTTTTTATTTAATTTATTTTTACCTTTTTAGTGCTATATTCTTTAAAAGCGCGTGTTTTCGCTTTTTAACCTATATTTATTTTTTACTTTTTAGTTAAATGTGTTATGAAGAATCGATAAATATATCGAAGTATACCGCAGTGCAAACGAAACCTCTGGGCTTCCACTTTCGTTTGATACCCACATTGTAGGCAATTTTCAATATTATTGAGCTCTGTGAAGTTGGCACCACCATGTCGGAATTTTCAAAAAAACCATATTGCATTCGTTTGTCCATCGTTTGTCCACGTTTGTCCAGGAAAAATTTTCGTTTGTCCACCCCTAGTAAAAAAGTTATTTCGAAAAAAAAAATCCGGTGTGAAGTTGGCACCTCCATGTCAAAATTTAAAAAAAAAACCAAATGTCATTCGTTTGTCCACGTTTGTCCAGGAAAAATTTTCGTTTGTCCACCTCTAGTAAAAAAGTTATTTCGAAAAAAAAAAAATTCGGTGTGAAGTTGGCACCTCCATGCCTGAATTTAAAAAAAAAAACCAAATGTCTTTCGTTCGTCCATCGTTTGTCCATGTTTGTCCAGGAAAAATTTTCGTTTGTCCACCCCTAGTAAAAAAGTTATTTAAAAAAAAGTTTATATTAAAAACCCATAAAATTTGATTTTTAAAGTTTTTTTTGCTTAATCGTTTGTCCACCGTTTGTCCAGGATTGTCCAACAAAAATTTTCGTTTGTCCACCCTTTGTTCAAAAGTTATTTAAAAAAAAAATTTGTGAAGTTGACAGCTCCATCTCTGAATAATTAAAAAAACTAAATGTCATTCGTTAGTCCATCGTTTGTCCACGTTTGTCCAGGAAAAATTTTCGTTTGTCCACCCTTAGTAAAAAAGTTTTTACAAAAAAAAGTTTTTATTGAAAAAACAAAAATGTTGATTTTTGAAGTTTTTTTTTTGCTTAATCGTTTGTCCGCCGTTTGTCCAGGATTGTCCAACAAAAATTTTCGTTTGTCCACCCTTTGTTCAAAAGTTATTTAAAAAAAAAAATTTTGTGAAGTTGGCACCTCCAACTCTGAATAATTAAAAAAACTAAATGTCATTCGTTTGTCCATCGTTTGTCTACGTTTGTCCAGGAAAAATTTTCGTTTTTCCACCCTTAGTAAAAAAGTTATTACAAAAAAAGTTTTTATTGAAAAACAAAAATGTTGATTTTTGAAGTTTTTTTTTTGCTTAATCGTTTGTCCAGGATTGTCCAACAAAAATTTTCGTTTTTCCACCCTTTGTTCAGAAGTTATTTAAAAAAAAAAAAAGTTTTTGTGAAGTGGGCACCTCCATCTCTGAATAATTAAAAAAACTAAATGTCATTCGTTAGTCATCGTTTGTCCACGTTTGTCCAGGAAAATTTTTCGTTTCTCCACCCTTAGTAAAAAAGTTATTACAAAAAAAAGTTTTTATTGAAAAAACAAAACTGTTGATTTTTGAAGTTTTTTTTTTGCTTAATCGTTTGTCCACCGTTTGTCCAGGATTGTCCAACAAAAATTTTCGTTTGTCCAAACGATTAAGCAAAATCACACCGTATTTTTTTTTTGGAAATAACTTTTTTACTAGGGGTGGACAAACGAAAATTTTTCCTGGACAAACGTGGACAAACGATGAACAAACGAACGCAATATGGTTTTTTTTAAAAATTCCGACATGGAGGTGTCAACTTCACAGAGCTATATTATTGTAGAATCTTATTTTGACCGATAACTCAGTTATCGATAAATATGGATGTACATATGTACAAGTAAAGCTAATGAAAGCGTAGTAAAAAAACTAGCATTATGTGGGAAAAGCGTATTGCGCTCGATATACCAAAATTATGGCACAAAGCGGGCCACGCTTTTTCCACAAGACTACTGTGTAGGGGTTTTAAACTTATTTTCAACTTTTTAGTTCATTACACTTTAAAAGCGTGAGTTTTAGTTTTTTTAAACTATATTTATTTTTTACTTTTTAGTCAAATGTCCCTTTCGTTTAATACTCATATTGTAGGGAATTTTAAGTTATTTGGGCCTCACATTTTGACGAAAACTCAGTTATCGATAAATTTATCAAAATATATCGATGTCCAAATTAAACCTGGGACCTTCCCCTTTCGTTTGCTACCCATATTGTAGGGAAATTTTGAGGTTTTCGGGCAACCACATTTTGACCGATAACTCAGTTATCGATAAATTTATTGAAATATATCGAAGTCCAAATGAAACCTGGGGTCTTCCCCTTTCGTTTGGTACCCATATTGTAGGGAAATTTTGAGGTTTTCGGGCAACCATATTTTGACCGATAACTCAGTTATCGATAAATTTATCGAAGTCCAAATGAAACCTGGGGTCTTCCCCTTTCGTTTGATACCCATATTGTAGGGAAATTTTAAGGTTTTCGGGCAACCACATTTTGACCGATAACTCAGTTATCGATAAATTTATCGAAATATATCGAAGTCCAAATGAAACCTGGGGCCTTCCCCTTTCGTTTGATACCCAAATTGGGATTTTTTAAGGTTTTCGGGCAACCACATTTGGACCGATAACTCAGTTATCGATAAATTTGTCGAAATATATCGAAGTCCAAATGAAACCTGGGGTCTTCCCCTTTCGTTTGATACTCATATTGTAGGGAAATTTTAAGGTTTTCGGGCAACCACATTTTGACCGATAACTCAGTTATCGATAAATTTATCGAAATATATCGAAGTCCAAATGAAACCTGGGGTCTTCCCCTTTCGTTTGATACCCATATTGTAGGGAAATTTTAAGGTTTTCGGGCAACCACATTTTGACCGATAACTCAGTTATCGATAAATTTATCGAAATATATCGAGGTCCAAATGAAACCTGGGGTCTTCCCCTTTCGTTTGATACCCATATTGTAGGGACATTTTACGGTTTTTGGGCCACTGGGGCTTAGACCGAACGAGAGTTTACATACATACAAACAAGCAAACATACAAGTGAACCTAATAAAAGCGTGGTAAAAAGACATCTAAATTTGCGTGGGATTGTTATGTATGTAACGTATAAGAGTGAGCAGAGCTACTCTCCCACTAAACCTCAGTTAGGCATGTATATATGGTTGTATATGAAAGTGTTTATGTTAGTTTTAAGAACTTTGAATTTAAATAAAGAGTCAGGCGTAAGCAGAATTCCAAGACGTTTGGTTTATCAAACATATAAAATATTTGTGATGTGGTTAGTCGGATTGGCCAGAAGTTAGGTAAGCAAACTCCGGAAATCAAGGATTTATAATTATTATACCCAGCGTACTAGTACTAATACAAAATAATCGAGTTTGATATAGAGTTCCATTTATGAAAGTTCTTAGGTTGAAAAGAGGAGTTCATTAAGGCATGTCCGTCTGTCTGTCCATCCGTGTACACGATAACTTGAGGAACTATTGAGATATTTGCATGCAAGTTTGTATACAGGCACTTTTTAGCCAAGGTAGGTTGTTATTGAAAATGGGCGAAATCGAATGATAACCACGCCCCCTTTTTCGAAATCGAAAATTTCGAAAATCTCATAAATTTGAATATTTCGGTAGCTGAAATGTCTAAAATGATATATTTTTATAGGTGAATCCCCCTGGTAATTCTATTTGATTTTTTTATAAATTCTTTTAAGTGGGGGGGCACCGTATACTTTTATCGTTAGGAGTATACCTGATGAAATTGGATAAAATCGGCCTCCAACCACGCCCACTGTCGATATCGAAAATCACATTAATTGACTGACGATTTTTTGATCAACTTTTAAAAGTGGGTGTGGCACAAGGTATACTAACATTGTAAGGAGTATACCTGATGAAATGTGACGCAATCACTTCCCTACCACGCCCACTTTCGATAGGGAAAATTGCGAAAATCACATATATTGACATAATTCGATAAGGTAAATAGCTAAAATAGTATAAATTGGAAGGTGAATCCTCCTAAGGCCTGTATCATTATTAACCCGTTCAGAAAACTACCGCTGGGTATTTAATGTTCGGTTCATCTGAACTTAGACTTTCTTGCTTGATTTTATAATGGCATGACAGTTTTGTAATCTTTATATCCTTCGACAGAAAACACCCAAGCCCTTGGGCCTTAAGTGAGTTCAAAATGGAACAGATGGCATAAAATCATGCAATACATCAGGCTTGAAGAGAAATTTTTAATGTTTGCCACTGGATTCTCTTAACAAATCTCGAACTAACTTCAAGAAATAGCTTCTAGATACTAAATCCAACCCGAATCTAGGTGAATACTTCCAGAGGTGCCACGCCCCCTTTCTCTTTTCTCTCTATTTTTCTGTAGTTCTTGGAGATCAATTTCGTATATCAGTCGTATCAGTCATGTAGCATCAATACTACCAGAGAAATATAGTATGAAAAATCCCATGGGTGGGATACGCTCCCTTTCCCCTACCCCCCTTCAGAAAGCAAAGTTGTGTTTTCCCTATCTCCTTTTACGCATGACTCAGTATACATTTCACCAGACTGAGAGCATTCTTCTTCTATAATGCTTCCAAGATTTTAAACTGACAGCAGCAGGGTTTCTGATCGTTTTATAGAACAAGTTTTAGAAGCCACGTGAATGCTCTTAGTATCCAAATTAGCAATCATTGATGATATGATTTGCCTCAAGTAACTAAGAGTACTAAATGCATAAAATACTTTCATAAGATGATGTATGCCGTATGACGAGCTACTTTTGGCAATATTACGCTGCTTCGAAATGTCTAATTTATTTAAAAGCTTTTCTCTGCAAGTTATAATAAAATTTGCTAATCTATCTAAATTTTCTTATGATTCTTAATATCTACAAATTGCATGCAAATCTCATAATTGTATTGCAGATTTGAATAACAAACGATGTTGTTATTTTTCCTGTACGTACAACAAAGCCTACCAAGGTATGAACCCGATTAAAATAACGTTCCGGTTTCGGTTTTGTTACGGGTTTCGGTTTCGGTTCCGATTTCGTTCATCAACATTTATTTCGGTTTCAATTTTTTTTATGATATTTTTGATTCACAGTTTTCATAACCCGCATTTAATGGTTGTTTATCAAAAATATATATACCTCCATTTGTCGCTATGGGCAATGTCAAATTCGAGGTACTTTTAGGTACTTTATTTTTTACGTAATTGACTATGTTTTTGTGTAATTTTACTATATTTTTTGTGTAATTTTACTTTATTTTTTGTGCAATTTTTAGTATATTTTTTGTGAAACTTTTACCATATTTTTGTGTAATTTCAATATTTTTTTGTGTAATATTGACTTTATTTATGGGTCATTTTTTACTATATTTTTGTGTAATTTTAACTATGTGGTGTAGCGGTTAAGTGTTCGGCCTTCTACACCCCGTTTTCTAAACGGGGTCGCCCCTCGGCAGTAGTTTGGCAAACTCTCCGGGTGTATTTCTGCCATGAGAAGCTTTTCAGCAAAAAAATTCATTTGCTTTGCAAGTTCCGTTCGGAGTCAGCAGAAAACTGTAGGTCCCGCCAACTTGTAGGAAAACTCAAAAGCAACACACCACAAGTTGGAAAGAGAAGCTCGGCTAAAAATCTCGTTAGAGGTTATGATAACCTGTTGGTATTTCGCCGCCATTAGTTAGTTTGTTCAATTTTTACCATATTTTTGTGTCATTTTTACCATATTTTTTGTGTAAATTTTACTATATTTCTTGTGTAATTAAAACCTTTATATTAAGTCGTTTTCTTGTTTGCGCCATATAATTTCCATACGAAATTTCGGAATCTTGCAAAGTCTCTTTAGGTACCTTCCCGTTGAGCTAGATACTTGAAACTTGGGACATAGTTCGTGACAATGCAATGTGAACGAAAAAAGTATTCGCTAGGTAGCGCGCGGATCAAGATTATTGAAAATTTGCATACATATGAACAATTGAAGACAAAACAACTTGTTGTACAAGAAATTCCGCTAGATGTGGCACTGGTCGAAATAATTACAAATCTTAAAAAAAAATTAAAAGACACCTGGAATTTTGCGATCCATTTTTAGTAACTTCCAGGTTAGTTAGAGACTTGAAACTGGACACATTTGTCACAACCCGATGACAATGCAATCCCTCATCAAAACAATACCGATAGGTGGAGCACGAATCGAGATATTTCGAAAACTAATTTGAAGTTGAGAATTTTGCGATCGACTTTTAACCAACTTCCAGGTAAGCTAGGAACTTGAAACTTGCCATTAAATTGAGGGAACGGTGCCACTACAAATAGTAAAAATCAAAAATCCGATAGATGACACGCTGGTCTATATAATTGCAAATCTTAAAAAAAATTGAAAGACTCCTGGAATTTTGCGATCGATTTTTAGTAACTTCCAGGTTAGTTAGAGACTTGAAACTTGACACATTTGTCACAACCCGATGACAATGCAATCCCTCATCAAAAAAATTCCGGTAGTTGGCGCATACATCAAGATATTTCGAAAACTATTTTGAACTTGGGAACTTTGCAATCGTCCTTTGACTAACTTCCTGGTAATCTAAGAACTTGAAACTTAGCATTTAGTGACAGTACCATATTTAAAATCAAATTTCCGATAGGAATCACCAAAACTAAAAGTAAAATAATAAAAAGAAAATAAAAAAATTTTAAAGACAACCCTTATATGAATGCTGTCAAAAAACCTCAGCAAATTTGTCGTTAAACAAAGACATGGTCTCGGTGTTTTTGGTTTTGAAATTTTAGTCATACCAATTGTAATCAATTTTTGAGATTTGAAAATATGAGTGGCTCGGTGCCATTCTTGCCTAACCCTCAATTTAGTAATTTCCTAATAATTAGTGACAAAGTTAATAGGTAATTAAAAATTGAACAGCCTAAGGCCAGAAATGAATGAGAATAGTTTGGAGTATTTCTAAGTAGTATAGCATAATAACTCCATATAAAAAACTGCGAGGGTTAGGCAAGGATGGCACTGAGCCACTCATATAAAGGTAGAGTGCAATTAATAGGCTTTAAATGTTTTGTCGATAACCGAACTTCTATTTAGGCTCTCAGAAATTGTTTGCCTTAGTTTGGAAACGTGCACTCCACCTTTATATTTACAAATCTCAAAAATTTTTTACAATTGGTATGACTAAAATTTCAAAACCAAAAACAACGAAACCATGTCTTTGTTTAACGACAAATTTGCTGAGGCTTTTTGACAGCATTCATATAAAGGTTGTCTTTAAAATTTTTTTATCATCTTTTTATTTACGTAATTCACTATATTTTTGTGTAATTTCAATATTTTTTGTGTAATTTATACTTTATTTATGGGCCACTTTTTACTATATTTTTGTGTAATTTTAACTAAATTTTTTTTCAATTTTTACCATATTTTTGTGTAATTTTTACCATATTTAATTAGTAATTTTTACTTTCTATTTGTTTAAGTTTTACTCTATTTTTGTTAAATTTTTACTATATTTTTGTGTAAATTTTACTAAATTTTTTAGTAATTTTTACTAAATTTTTTGCTGTATTACTCTGAAAAATATGACGTTTTGGATCCCGAAGAGGAAGGTTAGAACCTGAAAACCACCCCCGTGGATCCAGTCCTTGATGTCTAGATATTTTTTGAATGCAATTAATTTCTATATATGGCCAATTCTCTGGGAATGTGCGTAAGCAGTGCTCTTCAATAGCTGCAGCGTATTTTGAAAACTTTGAGAATCTACTGGATGTTTTCCTTTAATTCCCGAGTTAGCTTAAATTACAAACTTCAGTTTTTCGTACGTCAAATAATGGCAGAGTTACGAGCATTTGAAGAGCACTACTAACGTTACATTCACAGAGAATTGGCCATATGCGAACAACACATTAACCTACTCTCAACAAACAAATTGCACAACGATATCACATTAAAGTACAATAATTAATTAAATAATAATAAAGCCAAGTATTGCAAAAACAAATCAAATCAATCAATCAATGCGATACGTACAGTTCAGCAAATACAATTGAAACTTGAATCGAATACGATTCTTACATATTTAGATATACCTAGAGTAAGATGGAAGGAGTATAAAAGTTATAGCAAATTAAATTTGATAGGCCGGTACGTGGGACAAACTATGTAGCAGTCTCTGTGCACCGTTTTATTTTGAGTTTTGAGAGAAGTGATCACGTATCTTAAGTCTATAGAATAGATCAACAATACAGAGAAATCCGCCAAAAGAAAAAGTTCTTCATTGATAAATAATGAATTATGTTTATTAGAGCTAACCAGCAATCGCCCCACAAAAAGTAACTATTTGATATCCCCAGCTAACTACAAAAAAAATTATATAAATTGTAGCAAATGCTAGACAAATCGTGAAAATAACTAAAATCATAAGATTAATGACAATATTTTCCCTGTCACGCTATCATAATACACATATCACAGCAATAGAGGCCGCATATAAACATATTTATTTTAATTACACTGGTTTACAGCCAAAATGCACCAGAGACGCCATAGTGAAATTCCTATGTAAAATCACCTCCTAATTCCGAAAATCAAGGTTATTTTTACTTGAATGGTACCGTTTTTGAGATATTTACGATTTACCGTTATTTCAAAAAAACAAAAAAGGTGGCTCCACTTAATCGTGTATATCTCAAGAACAAACTGAGCTCTTCCAAAACGGTTTGAAAAATTTGAAAGCTAATAAAATTTACTATAATCAGTACATACAACACTTTTTGCTAGGCCCTGCAGATTCAAACATATTGAACAATCATTACGGATTTTTAAAATTTTTTTTGTAAAAATATAAAAAAATGTGTACTTTGCGAGGAAGCATCTCGAAAACATTTTGTTTTTTTAGCAGATATTCCCCCCATATTTTTGAGGCAGGTAGTGTTTTCTTTGTAGAACTAGGGAACCTTTTTGTTTAGGTAGGCTTGAATTTTTACTGGATCTAAGTATAAATAAGAGTACATGCGCCTTGTTCCTTCATAATATCTGCAAGGCTCGCCGGATACTGTTCAGTTTATAATTGCAGTTTATAATCCGTCATTTACTTAAAAATAAAAAATGAATAAAAGGGCGCGAGAGTTTGAGTGTACAAATGATCCAGATATGTTCTGTTTCATCTGCGGTCAATTTATTGTTAAAAGTATGAGACGTGTGTTTTCAAATCCTTTGAAAGTTACATACTATAAGTGTTTTGGAATTGAGCCTAAAAACCATGGACACCGAACACTGTGTGCACCACATGCCGAGTCGAATTGATTTCTTCGGAAACCGGAACAAAAAGGTACGTTGTACCTAATTAGGAATTTGTTCCCTTTTAATGCATAGCTGACTAATTTCTGAAACTATCTATTTAGGCGACGTGTGAAATTTATTACACCAATGAAGTGGAGGGAACCAACTTGCCATTCAACGGACTGCTATATTTGTACTACAAAAGTACTTGGGGTTGGAAAGTCCAGAAAAGTAACCTATGCGAGCGTATCTACAGTGTCATTACCAGAACTAATTTCAACAGAAGCGACATTGCCAGAATCAAATTTAACTTTAGTTCCGGCTTGTCAACAGTAGTATCTGATTACGCGGCATCATGTTGTACTGAATTTCAAACGGAAAACGAAAGAAATTCTTTGTCACAAGCACAACTCAATGATTGGATAGGGGATTTGGAATTGTCAAAGGAAAAGGCCGAACTACACGCTTCTCGAATGCAACAATTTAAATTTGTTTCATCCGATGTTAAGGTAACATATTATAGAACTCGTCACGAAGAATTTTCCAAGTACTATACGAAGGAGGACAGTGTTTGTTACTGCAAAGACATTGCTGGTCTATTCAAACAATTTGGTGAACCATATGATTCAAAAGAGTGGCGATTGTTCATAGACGGCAATAAATTAAGTTTAAAGGCCGTATTATTGCATATTGGCAACCAAAAGCCGATCGCGCATGCAGTAAATACGAAGGAAACATATGGGATAATTCAAAAATTGCTCAAGTTAATCAAATACGAAGAACATGATTGGAAAATATGTGCCGATCTTAAAGTCGTTGGAATGCTATGTGGTCTACAAAGTGGATACACAAAATACTGTTGCTTTCTATGCAAATGGGATAGCCGAGCTCGTCAAGACCACTACATCATAAAGGATTGGCCAGAACGTATCGAGTTTCAAGTTGGGGTAGATAACATAAAATACTCTCCACTTATAAAGAAGGAAAAAATAATTCTACCTCCGCTCCACATCAAGCTCGGCCTTATCAAAAACTTTGTGAAGACTTTGGACAAAGAAGGCGAAGCTTTTCATCATTTGAAGACAATCTTCCCAGAGATTTCAGAAACAAAAATAAAGGAAGGGATTTTTGTGGGACCGCAAATAAGGAAAATGATGACCAATAACCATTTCAAAGAACTATTGTCACCAGTGGAGGCAGCAGCGTGGGATTCTTTGGAAAAGGTCGTTAATTCTTTTTTAGGCAAACACAAAAGTCCTAACTAGTTACGAGATGATAGTGAACGACTTAATCAAAAACTATGCGGAAATGGGTAAATAAAAAAACATATTATAATAAATTATATATTACATAAATTTACATGAGAATATATAGCCATAAATCTGAATTCATCGTCCAGTTCCGAACAAACAAGAACGGGAAAAATATAAACAAAAAATTTGTTCTGAATTGAAAGATAAATCCAGCCTAAGAAAATTATATACTAATGTGTCACTTATGTATTTATCTAATTTACTTTTTTATTTTCTTTCACGAGTAAATATGTCTTTAAAAATTCATTTCTTACACTCCCACTTAAATTTTTTCCCGCAAAATCTTGGCGACGAAAGTGACGAGCATGGCGAAAGGTTTCACCAGCAAATGAAAGTGATTGAAAGTCGGTATCAAGGATTCTGGGATGTCGCTATGATGGGCGACTACTGTTGGTTTCTCATAAGAGAAACCGATCCTAATCTAAATCAGCGTCAAAACAAGACACATAACTTTTTCAATTATAAAATAAGATCATAGAGTTAAGACAGAACCATATGTACATATGCTATTATTTGTAGGGTGCTTAAGTATTAAATGGATATATTTACTTGAATGCTTATAACTTTTGTATTAGTTCATCGATTTTGTTCACTGATAGCTTGTTTTTTTTTTTGTAATAAAACAGAAAAAACAAAAAGTTTTCGAGATGCTTCCTCGCAAAGTACAAATTTTTTTATATTTTTACAAAAAAAATTTAAAAAATCCGTAATGATTGTTCACTATGTTTGAATCTGCAGGACCTAGCAAAAAGTGTTGTATGTACTGATTATAGTAAATTTTATAAGCTTTCAAATTTTTCAAACCGTTTTCGAATAGCTCAATTTGTTCTTGAGATATACACGATTAAGTGGAGCCATCTTTTTTGTTTTTTGAAATAACGGTAAATCTAAATATCTCAAAAACGGTACCATTCAAGTAAAAATAACTTTGATTTTCGGAATTAGGAGGTGATTTTACATAGGAATTTCACTATGGCGTCTCTGGTGCAGAAAAAAAGTTGGAATTTGTGATCCAGTGTTATTTATGCGCCAAAGTTAGTTATTCATTACAGTTTCGGCATGTTTATGTGCACTTTTTTGGAAATCCAAAAAAATTATAATTAATTTACTTACGTTGCATATGCAAATGAGATTTGCCTCATGAATAAAAGTTAAAATTTAATAAGTTTATGCGTTGAATGCATTTACAAAACATTTGTTAGTAGCATCACAAATAAGTTTAGCGTTAATACAATGAATAAAAATTCAAAACACTCATTAATTAAAACTTTTTAGAATATAGTTTACGAAGTGACGTTGAATGGGTTAGTGTGCACAAAACAAAAAATGTGAAGTCAATGCCATAGTTCCGCTGAGCATATACGTATGAAAATAACGAACAACTATGTACGTAGATCTAAAAAGCGATCAATTCAAAGAGATGTGTTTTTAGAAAAGGGAAAACTAGAGGAATGAATGAATGAATGATCGGTATAAGATAGTTTGAGCGATATAGGTGTACTATATGGACGTTAAGGCACAGAACTAGTGGTGGAAAACGATTGGTTTACTCCATCGGTGCTTTTTTTACCTCTATACGTATTTCATGCCTTATCTCGAAAACGGGGTCTCTTATGTAATCAGTAACACTCATCGACACCTTTTAATTTATATTGATATTGTATGAACAACTTTCAAGGTTATCCTAGAATATCTTCAAAACCTTTCCAAATTCTTCTATTTCTTCGCTCATGACCTTGAGATGACGTTTGTGAGCTTTGTGGTCCAGAACAAAACAGCTTCCAAAATATTAATCGTTCTGTAAAGTTTTTTACCCCACTACCCCCTGCGCTTGTAGGGCAGACGAACTTGCGAGGCAGGGCACGACCAAGCAGGTTATTCGGGATAAAGAGCGCTTAGGTATGCCATTTGCCACATGCAAGCTAATGTTGAAGGAGTACACACTCCGCCAAGCCAACGAAAGATGGCTGCAATCTCCAGGATGCCGGATATCCAAAGAAACCTGGCCGAAATGGGATCATTAAAGATCAAGACAAATTTATGCCCTAAGGAGAAGAGAAATCTCCATACTAATAGGCTTATTAACTGGGCACTGCCTCATTGGTAGGCACGCAGAAAGACTAGGTGTGCCCTACCGACGATGCTGTAGGAGTTGTAAGGATGATGAGGAGGAGGAAACCTCATCTGCAACTTCCCGGCTTTAAGTGGTACGAGAATGCGCTTTTTCGGAGCTCCTTTCCTGGTTAGCCTACGCCAGATCACGGAGCTGGACATAAAGGACCTGATGACCTTCATCAAGTCATCTAAATGGTTCGAGGAGGAGTAACGGTGTCGGTTTAAGAACGTCAGTCCCGGAATTCTGCTATGTGGAGAATCCCGATAATACCGGGATTTTCCGTAGGGCAGGGTCACGGAACTGAATTTCCTAGTGTTGGTGGTATCACAACGGGCCTTTTAATACTAGCCTAGGTGTGACTCTGCGGTAGCCACTTGAACCTAACCTAACCCCCTGCGCTTGCTTCCACAGTCGCGACTTGTTGGCACCACATTCGATAAAGATTTGTGTAGGACAAGGTAACTTATTGAAAGCAGTCGTCACATTTACAGATACTTCATAGCCAAGTCGTGCTGGGCTCCACATTGGGCCGCAGAGCGTTTTTTCTCGTGTTGTCTCCTTCTAACATAACAATATACTATATGTTAGAAGCCCTCGTGAAGGGTTGACACCTTGCCGCGGTACGAGGGCTTAAGTCGATAGCCACAGGGCTGCGCTGCCCTTGTGATCATAGCGCCGCCGGTACTACATCACGAGAGAAGCCAAGCCTCTCTGGCGCGACGACTAAGATCTTCCCCCTCCCAATCCAGGGTGTTATGCGACCACGTGCCCATTGGACGTTTGCAGCCGGGAGGCAAATCGTGGCTGTAATCGAACGGAGCCTCTCTGATACCGGGCCGCCTCGGAGAGTAACTATGGCCTTACCGCGGCATGGGGCTCTGCCGCGGCGGACGACACATTCCCTATACTCTTCCTTTGACCCTAAACTGGCCTTGCCCGGCATACGAACAAGATGAAAAAAAGTAACAAAAACCTTAAAACTAATGATACAACCATGTATACTGCCCAGCAGAGGAGGAAAATGCTGGAGCAAGCGAGAACGCAACGTCGGAGGACAAACTCCATTTCTTTATCAGCCGAGAGATCGACAGCGATGGCAACTACGAGTCGATAAGCTCTGGATAATAAGGGGGCAATCCCCAAAGTAAGTACCGGTACAAACACAGTGAAGCCAACAACGGCTGATGCTAGAGCCCTAGTAAGTACCGGTACCGAAACCAAGTCTTTAACGTCTGTGGCAGTGGTCTCACGACCTGGCCCCAGAGATCCAAATAAGGGAACGACCGCGATGGCAACTACGGGTCGAAATTTACCCCAAAAGACATCTCCCAGTCGCTCTGAGTACTTGGACAAAAGAGCGGCCGCGAGGATACTGAAGAAATACGAGGGTATTTCACAAGAGACGCTATCGCCGAATGCTAGGAAGACGGTGGAGATGGCTGAAGCTATCTTACCGAACTTCCAAAGCGATTACGCGCCAAAGAAGGTTAATATAAATCCCTTCAAACGCCAGAGATCGGACGTGGATTTAAAACCTCACCCGAAGCGGCAGCAACACGCCCCCGTAATGGGTAAACTCAGCTTTGCTGAAGTGACTAAGGATAGGATCCTCATAGGCGTCATTGACCGAGGTAATGAAAACTGGGCCATCCCTAGGGACCAGTGGCGGTACGTCCGGAACGCTATCGGTAATGCCCTTCTCGACATTATGGATGAGTCTCCGGGTGCCACTCCGATGGGTTCTGATGCGGGATGGCACCAGGGCCGAATCAAGGTATTCGCTTGCGAGGATGCAAAAACTGTTGCACTGTACAAGGCAGCAGCTGCAAGACTAGGTGAGATCTACCAAGGGGCAAGAATCGAGGTTGTCGACTGGAAGGACATCCCGGCTCGGCCAAGGGCAAGAGCGTGGATTCCTGCTATCCCTGCTGAACCTGAGAGAATTCTCAGGATGCTGAGGATCATGAACCCGTCTCTCCCGACGCAGGACTGGGGTGTAAATCTGGTCGAGGACGCGGTAGGGCCTGATACGCAAGTGGTCTTCACCTTGAATAAGGAGGCACTCGAGCCCCTTATACGGTGCAATGGACGAGTGCACTACGGCATGGGTCAGATCGTGATCCACGTATACCGCGGCGATGCACAGCGCGCTGCTATTTCGGCTGCACCGGAGGACTCGGTCATCGCATTGCCGGAAGGGGAGTCGGAGATGTCCGACTCGGAAAGTATGGTATCTGCCACGTCAAATGGCGAAGGAGCAGTGAACAGCTCGGAGATGGGAGACAGCCTGCTGGACGGGGAGGACCTCAACGTCACAGTGATAGCAGCTAGTCCTGAGCGCACCACAGTTGACACTGCCACAGTTAGTAGGATCTCTGCCACGCCAAACCGTGGTCTGAAGAAATCGTCGTTGAAAGATAAGCCTCCAGACGAGGTGGAACTCGAAGATACGGCGGTGGCAGGGAAGTCTGAGCACTCTCATGTTGGTGGTGATTCAGATAAACCTGCACAAATCTAAAGCAGCCTCGGCTGCTTTAATCAGTCGTCTCTCTAAAGGCGACGTAGATGTGGTCCTCATCCAAGAACCCTGGGTCAACAGCTCAAGGATTTGCGGTTTGGGGACTAAGGGTTATAAGCTTATTCGAGCCAGCGAGGGGGGCAGGGTTAGAGCCTGTATTTTAGTTAAGTCTGAGCTGAATGCATTTCTCTTGCCCAGCTATACCAATGGTGACGTTACAGCTGCCAGTTTAACAGTCGACAGTACCAGTCTGACGATGGCGTCGGTCTATATGCCCTACGACGCCGAAGAACCTCCGCCACAGAGGGAGGTAAAAGACCTGGTGGCAAATTTTTCCATGGGTCATCTTATTATCGGAACTGACGCCAATGCTCATCACGTCCAGTGGGGAAGCTCCGATATCAATGCTAGAGGAGAGTCGTTGTTTGACTATTTGTTAACAACTAACCTGGTAGTTTGCAACGTGGGTAACGAACCTACGTTTATTACTAAAACCCGTAGGGAGGTAATAGATCTCACTATTTGCAGCGAAGGCGCTTATGAGTGGGTCAGAAAATAGCGCGTTCTCGATGAGCACTCATTCTCCGACCACCGGTACGTAGAAATAGTTCTAGACTTTTCTGTTGAGCAGCCGGTTATGAAACGCAACCCACGTAACACTAACTGGCAGCTACACAATGAAATACTATCTAGGGACTTACCAGCACTGCCCCCACAAGTCCCCTCATCAGTAGGGCAGTTGGAGGATCTGGTAAAGACCTTTACAACGGCGCTCTCGAATGCCTTAGAGCAGGCTTGCCCAGTGCCAAAACCACGCGGTAAACATAGGCCGCATTGGTGGTCCTACGACCTGGACTCGCTCCGAAAATCATGTAGGACACAATTTAATAAGGTCAAGAGCCTTGGCACGGAGACTCAATGGCTCGAATATAAAGTTAAACTCATCATCATCATTTATTGGCGCTTAACCGCCTAAGCGATTTTGGCCGTTTCGTATCAAAGCACGCCAGTCATTCCTTTTTAGCGATAACCGACGCCAATTGGAAACCCCAAGGGAGTTCAAGTCATCCTCCACCTGTTGTTTCCATCTCAGTCGAGGCCTCCCCCTTCCTCTGCTGCCGAATTCAGGCGACGATAGGAAAACCTTCTGTGCTGGAGCTTCTTTGTCCATTCGCATAACATGGCCCAGCCAGCGGAGTCTTTGGGCTTTAATTCGCTGGACTATGGTCAGATCTGCGTAGAGCTCGTACAGCTCATCGTTAAATTTCCTTCTATACTCGCCGTTGGCATCACGGGAAGGACCATAAATCTTCCGGAGAACTTTTCTCTCAAATACTCCAAGGGCCATCTCATCTTCTCTTGACATTGTCCATGAATCTGAGCCATACATCAGGACAGGTATGATGAGAGACTTATAGAGCGTGATCTTTGTTCTTCGAGAGAGGACTTTACTTCTCAATTGCCTACTCAGTCCAAAGTAGCACTTGTTGGCAAGCTTTGCAGGGAAGTCAAATTCAGACATGGCGGCATACAGGCGACTCCTTTTTACGCTGTCAAAAGCGGCTTTAAAATCGACAAAGAGATGGTGAGTGTCGATTCTCTTATCATGGGTCTTCTCCAGGATTTGGCGTATCGTGAAAATCTGGTCGATGGTAGACTTACTTACTTAAACTCAGGGCCTACAAAAAAGCTCTGAGGCAGGCGAAGAGAGTATCGTGGAGAAATTTCTGCACTTGGGTCGAAAATGTCGACGATACAGCTAGACTTAGACGAGTGCTCTCAAAAACTCAAACAGCCACAAGCTATTTGCGCAAACCTGACGGATCCTGGACCAGCACGGAGAGGGAAACCCTAGAGCTGCTCTTGAATACGCACTTCCCAGGGAACTTGCATGAGGAACCCGTAGCACCTACAACAAACCTGGCTGTATACATACCCATCACGGAGGAAAAGGTTAGGTGGGCGGTTAAAAGCTTCGAGCCTGCCTGGCTCTTAGCTACATTCCGTGCTCCTGGAGAAGTGCCACGGTAGTGTTTATTCCTAAGGCGGGGAAGGCGTCTCATTACGAGCCCAAGGACTACAGGCCGATCAGTCTCTCATCCTTTGTGCTCAAAACCTTCGAGAGGATAATAAATGACTACCTCTCCTCTACTATTGATAGCAACCTGATCTGTAGCTATCAGCATGCATACACCAAAGGGAAATCTACAGAAACTGCGCTTCACAGCCTAGTTTCCGTTATTGAAAAATCGCTGTATGAGAAGGAGTACTGTCTTGCGGCCTTTTTAGATATTGAAGGAGCCTTCAACAACATAAGCCCTGATGCTATAAACACCGCTTTAACAAGTCTGGGCATAAGCAGGTCTCTTATTGGACTTATTGATCAACTGCTAAGGGGTAGACGAATAGTTTCATCACTGGGCTCGGTTGACTTATCACGCTATGTCACAAGGGGAACGCCTCAGGGTGGTGTTCTCTCCCCGCTTCTATGGAACCTCACTGTCAACTCGATGCTGCGAGACACAAGATTGGGGGGGGGGGGGCGGTAAGGTAGTGGCATATGCAGATGACTTAGCTATAGTATACAGGGGCAAATTCCCACAAACCCTGTGCGACTTGATGCAAGTAGCACTGAGAGAGGTTTCCTCATGGTGCTCGCGCTGCGGACTGAGCATCAACCCGGGAAAAGTGGAACTGGTTCTTTTCACCAACCGCTATAAGATACCACCGCTAACACTACCAAAACTGAATGACGTGCACCTGAACCTGGCTGACAAAGCCAAGTTCTTGGGCACAGTTCTGGATAGGAAACTAACCTGGAAGGAGAATGTTCTTCAGCGCCAGAAGAAAGCGTGTATTACACTCTACACATGCAAAAGAGCCATTGGAAAGAAATGGGGGCTCAGCCCCAAAATATGCAAATGGATCTACACCGCAATCATTCGACCAATCATGCTCTATGGAGTTGTGGTATGGTGGCCTGCGCTGAGCAAGGCAACAAACCTTAATCTGCTAGGTAAAGTACACAGATCTTGCATGATCTGTATAAGCGGTGCGTTAAGAACAACGCCCAATGAAGCACTCCAGGCCATTCTTGGAATTTTGCCACTCGATCTGGAAGGGCACCGGGTAGCAGCAGCATCGGCTCTGCGTCTAAGGGAAACGTCCGGCTGGGGCGCAAGCACTACTGGACACGCCTGTATTTTGGGATCCTATAGCTTTCTTCCGCTGAGCACAGATCGTTGTGCGACCACAACAGTCGGAGATAGCTGTTTTAAAATCAACATTCCCAGCAGGGAAGAATGGGAGAGCACGGATCGGAGTCCCGCCACTCATGGCGGCACTTCCATTTATACTGATGGCTCGAAGTTAGACGGCAGAGTTGGAGGAGGGGTTTATTCAAAGGATCTGAACCTTGAGCTCTCCTTCAGACTACCTGATCACTGCAGTGTCTTCCAGGCTGAAGTTTCAGCAATCATGGACGCCGCGGCTTGGATAGGCCAACACACTATCGGACACGACATTTTTATATTCAGCGACAGCCAGGCGGCCATCAAATCCCTTGGCTCTTATTCGTTCAACTCTGAACTGACGCTCAGCTGTCGTCGATCTCTACAAGAGATGGCCCAACAGAATCGCGTGAACCTCACATGGGTCCCGGGGCATAGGGACATTGAGGGAAATTGTAGGGCAGACGAACTTGCGAGGCAGGGCACGACCAAGCAGGTTCTTCGGGATAAAGAGCACTTAGGTATGCCGTTTGCCACATGCAAGCTTATGCTGAAGGAGTACACACTCCGCCAAGCCAACGAAAGATGGCTGCAATCTCCAGGATGCCGGATATCCAAAGAAACCTGGCCGAAATGGGATCATAAAAGATCAAGACAAATTTATGCCCTAAGGAGAAGAGAAATCTCCATATTAATAGGCGTATTGACTGGGCACTGCCTCATTGGTAGGCACGCAGAAAGACTTGGTGTGCCCTACCGACGATGCTGTAGGAGTTGTAAGGATGATGAGGAGGAGGAAACGGTGGAGCACCTCATCTGCAACTGCCCGGCTTTAAGTGGCGCGAGAATGCGCTTTTTGGGAGTTCCCTTCCTGGTTGGCCTGCGCCAGGTCACGGAGCTGGACATAAAGGACCTGATGGCCTTCATCAAGTCATCTAAATGGTTCTAGGAGGAGTAACGGTGTCGGTATAGGAACGTCAGTCCCGGGATTCTGCTATGTGGAGAATTCCGTTAATACCGGAATTTTCCATATGGCAGGATCGCGGAACTGACTTTCCTAGTGTTGGTGGTATCACAACGGGCCTTTTAATACTGGCCTAGGTGTGCCTCTACGGTAGCCACTTGAACCTAACCTAACCTTTATGTTAGAAGAAGACGACGTTATTAAAAAACGCTCAACGCTCCAATTTAGGTGTAGGTGTTAGAACTAGCTAAATTTGGTCAGTCTGAGTTTCTCAGGACATTTTTCGGAGTTAGGTATAGGGATAGGGCGTTGTTGAAATATATTCTTAAATAAGATGATCCTTCACTCAACTCTCGATTTACTATAACTACCAAAGATAGTTTTGTAATTTTTCTGTTAGTTTAACAGCAACTTGTGTCATGACACAAGAAGCTAAGAAGTTGATTTGATCAACAGGCAACAAAAACCAAAATATACTGCTTGCTTCCGGGCATCATATATTTTACAAAGAAAATAAAAATTAGTTTGTACACAGTAAAAAAAAAGTCTAACTTTAATACCTTTTTGGTGTTTATATATAACAACGCCGAAAAGTATTAAATTTATACCATGTTCGGTCTAATTTCTCTTGAGAGAGAAATTCAGTCGAAGATTCTCTCAGCCAACAAAAAAAAAAAAAAATTTACAGTTTTATTATATTCCCTTCGCCGATAGTCGAACTCACAATTTATGGAATGCTGAAAGGAGATGTCTACTATCAAGCCATCGAGTACTTATGATTGTCAGCGTCTAATTGCACTGTTGTTCTTAATGTAGTATCGCAATAGCGACGAACCGCGTGCTCTGAAGAACAAACCACCGGACTTAATTTAATGCTAAAAAGTAATTAATTTAATACTTTTCCGGCTTTGTTTTTAAACAAATAGTAACTAAAACATTATAATGAGAGAGAGCGCTATAGAGAGAGCGCTTTAGTATTATTTTGGTATTATTTTAAAACTATTTGGAATTAAAAAAATTTCAAAGTCTTAAATTAATACTATTTAGTATTAAAACTCAAATTTAATTCCAAAAAGGCTTAATTTCAATACCGACTGTTAATAAAAGTAATATTTCATTTTTTACTGTGTATGCTTCACACACTACTGGCTGCAGCAGGAATAACAGGATGGTCTCAAGCTAAATAAAAATCGGTAAGCTATTTTGATAATAAAAATATATTTTCTGCACAGTTGCTACTAAATTTTCTTTATAAATAGCAACGACAACATATTTGCAGTGTCGAGACACTCCAAGCCATTTGAGTTATAAATGAAAAAAGGCCACCTTTGACTAATGCAACATCGAGGAGCACATGCCACTCTGCTTGTTGTGCAAAACAAAAAGGAAATCAGTCGAAGTACTAGCAAAGAACTACTATAGAAAAGACAAAGTAGTTGTTGGCATTCAGACAGAATGTCGTCGATGAGAATGCGAATGTTTTGTGGGTGTAGAACAAAATGTGCTCAACATTTTTATGCTTGCTCTATATTGTATTGTTCAGTATTTCCGCGCAAAATGACTTTCAAGAACGAGGAAGAAATGTCTTGTAAAATATTGCATACTTTTTGAAACTTTCAATAGCTTGTGAACATGTACAGAAAAACGTTGAGGGTTAGATTGACGCATGACACCAACATATGTGTTTATGAATGGATGTACGAGTTTATATGTATGTGTGTTTGGATATGTAGAAGTGAGTAAAATACTTATGTGAATGCATATGTACTTTAGAATACTTCAAAAGTAAAAACGTTTTTAAACTTCTGCTGATAACATACGAATACTTTGTATAGTCATGTCAGTACCCAACAAAAAAAACAGTGTCTTTCGAGCGGCTTTACAGCTTAACCTTAGGTGGCAAACTTCTTTCGGCGTTGTGCCATCTTCAGTGACATTTTTTGTTTCGAGCTGGTTTTACAGTTTATAGGTAATGTCAATATCGGGACAGGGGAGATCGATAGGTGCTCCTTTAGGTATCCTTGCGCGGTACGCTCACTCTTCTAGCGCGGCTTCGAAAGGATCGTATCCGAAGTATAAAAGTACTTTCTTAAAACATATGAGAAAATTGCTCTTTTAGTCCTCCTCAAAGATGCGTTTGAGGAGCTCCAAACCACTCCCTCAGAAGAAAGTGTTCCTTTAGGATTCCTCTAAGATGTGTTTACGGAGACCCAAAAAACTCCCTCTTATAATCCGGCAGAATTCCGTATGGCTTGTCCTTTTCAATGAAATCCGTAAACGCTCCCAAGCTCTTTTCGCTCCTTAGTTCGTTACCCTGCAAAATTCGTTGGATTATGTGTTCCAATTTTTTGATATTGCAGTACTCCAATGGTAATCCTTTGTATACCTCATCTGACCACATTCAGCTTTTTGAAAGCCGATCATTGCTCCTGCCTTATCGACGAAAATTACGACACTATCACTCTGACAGTATATACTCCAACGAGTAACAACATTGGAGTACATTGCAAAGTACTCTGACTGTAGGTACTCCATGGAGTAGCAGAAACAAAGCAAAGGTTGGAGTAGGTGGTCCAGTCCTAGGACATCGCAATGTTAATTGGAGCACAATTTTTATATGAAAAAGGATTACATTTGGTGCACTCTGATGCTCCAATTGGAGTACTCTTTGGATATGAAATAGAGTACTCTCGATTTTTGCAGGGTATTTGTCGGTTATTGCTACCAATAAGAATCATACAACTGATTTCGCTGTATAGATGTTATCCGTTTAAGCCGTGTTAGAAGAGATCTTCCTTGAACGACCCAAAATCGCCTAAGCGGTTAAAGGCTATTTTAAGTTAAGTAAGCAAGATAGAGCTCTTCTCTTAAGCAAAAGTTTAACTTTGAAAACAGAATACTTGGCTACAAGAAGCTGGGTTTATAGCTTTTCAAGAATACTTAAATTTTGTTGAGCTAATCTTTTTTGGTGGTTAGTCAAATACAGCACAAATTCAAATTCGTATATACATAGGTTTAAAATGAATTTGCTGGTGCATATAACACCTTTGTTATTTGACATACGGAAGTTGAAAGTCAACATTTTTCGACTTGACTGCCACAATTTGTATTAGCACGTATCAAGAGTGTGTGAAGCAATATGTCGCACATCCGCTAAATCGTTTAACTCTAGTTGATGACCGAGTATTCTTGGCTTTTTGGCTTTTAGTGCTTCTTACATGGAGATTGATTGTTTTTGTTATCATTTTGTGCATCTTATCATCTTTTAACGTGACAGGTTATTAAAGGATTCGACTTTTCAAGGACGTTATTGAAAACTGCTGCCAAAAGGGAATTTTATTAGAGAGTATTCGCTTAAAAGGAACATCCAGAGAAACAAAAAACTAAAAAAACATTTTAATGAATGCTTACAAAGTCTTAAAAATGTGGTATAGCTCCGTTATTATTGGCAGTAATATATCACAATTCTTAATGCGGCTTTATTTTTAAATATATCATTTAAATTTCCCTCTCACACTTTTGAAGATATCTCCACAGACAGTTCAGATATTGAAATTATGCACATCGCTTACTGCAGCATTCATTAGCACCCTGTCCTTTTCTTCTCTTGTCTAACCTTAGCTGTTTATCTTTATATTTAAACTTATATTTATTTTTATCTTTATTTTCATCTTTATCTTCATCTTTATTTTCACCTACATTTATCTTCACGATTTCCACCTTTTTTTTTTATCGTTATCTTTATATCCATCTATATCCACAGGCTCATTCCATTTCAAGACAACCGGTCCGCGCGGAACATGATTTTTGATTTCGATGAAATTTTAATATGTTGTTTGGTCAAAATAAAGAAACACGTGTCTTTTTTTTCCTGAAAAAAATTTTTTTTCGGATTTATCGGCCGTTGAAATCATTAAAATGCAATGAACATTTTTTTCGCCCATTTTTTCAACTCGCAATAACTTTGTCAAAAATTAACCGATTCTCCTAATTTTTTTTTTAACGTTCGTTATTACTATTACTTTTATATAAATTTATAAAAAATATTATATAGTTTAAAAATTTATTTTTTTTTTAGTATTTAGTAAAAATTGATGACTTTTTTCAAAAATTAATATCTCAAAAAAGGTTTTTTTTGTTTTGAAATTTTTTCTATTTTGAGTCAACAGTTTATATTTCAACTTGGCTAAATGCCTATTAGCCAAAATTCGTTGTTTTCGAGATATGAATTTTTGAATATTGAACATTTTTTCCACCCATATATTGATGAAATGCATATTATCTTAGTCAAAAATTAATGTACGTTTTTTCTTTTACTTGAACAGAAATTTATAAACAATAGCATATAGTTAAAAAAGGCAGTTTTTTTTAGTATTTAGTAAAAATTTATAACTTTCTTCAAAAATTAATATCTCGGAAACTATAATTTTTTGTTTGTTTAAACTTTTTCTATATTGAGTGAACAGTTTATATTTCAACTTGGCCTATTAGCCAAAATTCGTTGTTTTCGAGGTACGCATTTTTGAGTATTCAACCTTTTTCCATATACTTTGCATCAATATATGCAGGGGAAAATGTTAAATATTCAAAAATTCATATCACGAAAACAACGAATTTTGGCTAATAGGCATTTAGCCAAGTTGAAATATAAACTGTTCACTCAATATAGAAAAAGTTTAAACAAACAAAAAATTACAGTTTCCGAGATATTAATTTTTGAAAAAAGTCATAAATTTTTACTAAATACTAAAAAAAATTGTCTTTTTTTAACTACCTCGTGAAGGGTGGATACGTTGCCGCGGTACGAGGGCTTAAGTCGATAGCCACAGGGCTATGCTGCCCTTGTGATCGTAGCTCCGTACGGCACTTCATCACGAGAGCAGCCTAGCCTCTCTGGCGCGACGACAAAGATCTTCCCCCTCCCAATCCAGGGTGTTATGCGACCACGTGCCCATTGGACGTTTGCAGCCGGGAGGCAAATCGTGGCTGTATTTGAACGGAGCCTCTCTGATACCGGGTCGCCTCAGAGAGTAAGCATGGCCTTACCGCGGTACGGGGCTCTGCCGCGGCGGACGACACATTTTCCTCTACTCTTCCCTTGACCCTAAGCTGGCCTTGTCCGGCGATGGGTCGTACGAACATGATGAACTCAAATAACGCAAATAAAACGAAAAACCCAAAAAGCAAACAACGCCAAATTTCACTTCTCAGCAAAGGAGAGCTATGGAGGAGCAGGCGAGAAAGCAACAACAACGCCGGAGGACAACCTCCGTTCCACAATCAAGGGGGGGATCGACAGCGATGGCAACTACGAGTCGGTCAACCAACCCTCTATCGAGTAAGATTGACATGATGGGAGCTAGCACCAGTGCGGTTGCCAACGCAGCTAAGCGGACAACGGCGGATGCTAAACTCCCATCAACCTCTGATATGAAAACCAGTATCTTTACGTCTGTGGCAGCGGTCTCACGACCTGGCCTCGGAGTTTCGAAGGGAAAGGAAGCTGCAACTGAGATTTCGGCAAGGGGAGCGACCGCGATGGCAACTACGTGTCCGCACTCCCGGGAGACATCTCCCCGCCGCTTCACATACCACGAGAAAAGATTGGCTGCAAAGATCCTGAAGAGGTATGAAGGGGTACCGCAGGAGTCGCTGTCGCCGAATTCCAGTAAATCGGTAGAGCTAGCGAAAGCTGTGATACCGGATTTCCAAAAATCTTACATGCCAAAGAGGTTGAAAGTTAACCCTTTCAAGCGCCAGAGATCGGACCTGGAGTTAAATCCCCCTCCCAAGCGGCATCAGAATACCTCTGGAGCGGGCAAACTAAGCTTTGCTGAGGTAACCAAGGACAGGATCCTTATAGGCGTCCTTGACCGAGGCAATGACCGTCTGGCCATCCCCAAGGACCGGTCGCGTTACGTGCGAAATGAACTCGGCAACATTCTTCTCAACGTTGCTCCGGAGTTTCCGGGTAGTTCGGCGCGAGTAACGGATGCGGGCTGGCACCAGGGTCAGATCAAATTACTCGCATGCGAGGATGCAAAAACCGTAGCACTGTATAAGGCAGCAGCTGCTAAACTGGGTGAAGTCTACAAGGGCGCAAAGATAGAGGTCGTCGACTGGAAGGTCATTCCAGCTCGTCCAAGGGCAAGGGCGTGGATTCCGGCCATCCCTGACGAACCCGATAGAATTCTCGGGATGCTACGGCTAATGAATCCGTCTCTCCCAACGCATGACTGGAGTGTTAATCTGGTCGGGGATGCGGTGGGGCCCGACAGACAGGTGGTGTTCACCATGAATAAAGAGTCAATCGAGCCCCTCAAAAGGTGCAATGGCCTAGTACACTACAGCGTAGGCCAGATCGTTATCCACGTATATCGTGGTGACGCTCAGCGCGCTACCTTCTCGGCTGCTCCGGGGGGAACCGGAAAACGAATTACCAGAAGAGGAAGCGGAGGATTCCGATGCGGAAAGCATGTTATCCGCCACGTCCCTTGCCGATAGTGCTGTGAACAACTCGGAGATGGAGGACAGCCTACAGGACGAGGAAGTCCTCGACGTCACGGTGGTAGCAGCCAACGCTGAGCGATTAACATCTAACGCTACAGGCAGCAGGACTCCTGCAACGCCATATCGGGCAGTTAATCGGAACAACTCGTCGTTGATAGGCAACCTCCGGGATGGGGCAAACCTCGACGACATGGGGACGGCAGGGAAGTCTGTGCGCTCTCATGTTGGTGGTGCTTCAGATTAATCTGCACAAATCTAAAGTGGCTTCGGCTGCTTTAAGTAGTCGTCTTTCTAAAGGCGATGTGGATGTGGTCCTCATCCAAGAACCCTGGGTCAATAGCTCGAGAATCTGCGGATTGGGGACTAAGGGCTTCAAGCTCATTCGAGCCAGCGAGGAGAGCAAAGTCCGAACGTGTATTTTGGTCAAGTCTGAGTTGAACTCCTTTCTCCTACCTAACTATACCAATGGTGATATTACCACCTCTCTGAAGTTGGCAAGACAACTTTTACGTGGCAAAAAAGTAACTAGTGGATAATTTGCCGTAATTTATACGTAAATTATCCGTGAAAACAAAAAATTTGCCGCGGCCGTATTTTGGAAAATATTGAGTGGCACGCCAACTTCATGTGAAGTTAGCGTGCCACCCTTGAAAAACTACCTTAGGGACCTGCTAGAGAAAAAATGTTTGCACGTGATTTTGCCGTAAATTAGCCGTAACTAAGTGGCATATTTGGAAAATTTAAAAAAAAAAAAAACAATTTTTTTGGTAGTGCACCGCCAACTTCACATGAAGTTAGCGTCCCACTTCTGGAAAACTACTTTCGAGACCAGCTAGGATAAAAACCTTTGCACGTGATTTTGTCGTAAATTATCCGTAATTAATCTGTGAAATCAAAAAATTTGTCGCGGACGTATTTTGGAAAATATTGAGTGGCACGCCAACTTCATGTGAAGCTAGCGTGCCACCTTTGAAAAATTACCTCAGGGACCAGCTAGAAAAAAAATATTTGTACGTGATTTTGCCGTGAATTAGCCGTAGTTAAATGGCATATTTAAAAAATTAAAAAAAAAAAAAAAAAATTTATAGTGCACCGTCAACTTCACCGTCAACTTCACATGAAAAACTACCTTAGGGACCTGCTAGGGAAAAAATGTTTGCACGTGATTTTGCCGGAAATTAGCCATAATTAAATGACATATTTAAAAAATTAAAAAAAAAATTTTTTTTTTCTTAGTGCACTTCACATGTAGTTAGCGTGCCACCTTTGAAAACCTATCTTAGGGACCAGCTAGGGAAAAAATGTTTACACGTGATTTTGCCGGAAATTAGCCGTAATTAAATGACATATTTAAAAAATTAAAAGAAATTTTTTTTTTGTTAGTGCACCGCCAACTTCCCATGAAGTTAGCGTGCCACCTTTGAAAACCTATCTTAGGGACCAGCTAAGGAAAAAATATGTGTACGTAAATTAGCCGTAATTAATCCATTCAGTAAAAAAATGTATTTATGAATAAAAATAATTTATTTTTCTACAACAATGATTAATGTTTAGCATCAACATATTTGTCGTCGTTGTGGTTTGTTGACGCCATCTTGGTTATGCCCAGCCCTAATTTCGTGAATTTAGCAAGTGACCTTCAAGAAACTTTTAACACTGGAGCGTATTTATATACCTAAAAACAAACTGTTTCAATAACGATTAAGGAAAAACCATAGACGCTGATACCATTTCCTTTGTTTTGCACAAGTGATAGTGGGGGCGTATGAGCATCAATACAACAAATAGAAGCAATCACGATCATTGCGGTACAGCTTCAAATGTTGTATTTGTGAAAAAGGAGTTCAAGATTTTGGGCAGTTTTGAGTGACTGTCCCACAGTTTTGTGCGAGAAAACGAAATCGATTTTTTGCAACATACCTAATAAACCATTTTGTTTTGTATCTACTTGAGACACATTAGACTTCAAATCCCTCTATCAATTCTCTCAAGTGAAGGAATTGATGATTCTCATATTGCGCTCACAAGAAAATCTCTGAATAGGATCATATGTAAGTAATTTTTTCGTGCACTTTTTGGTAACTTCCGCACCTGTTGAGGAATGAAGTTTAAGAATAACACTTAATCTCAAAATTGTTTTTTTTAATTTTTTAAATATGTCATTCAATTACGGATAATTCATGGCAAAATCACGTTCAAATATTTTTTCCTTAGCTGGTCCCCAAGATAGGTTTTTAAAGGTGGCACGCTAACTTCATGTGAAGTGGGCGGTGCACTAACAAAAAAAAAAAAAATTTTTTTTTAATTTTTTAAATATGTCATTTAATTACGGATAATTCACGGCAAAATCACGTTCAAATATTTTTTCCTTAGCTGGTCCCCAAGATAGGTTTTTAAAGGTGGCACGCTAACTTCATGTGAAGTTGGTGGTGCACTAACAAAAAAAAAAATTTATTTTAATTTTTTAAATATGTCATTTAATTACGGATAATTCACGGCAAAATCACGTTCAAATATTTTTTCCTTAGCTGGTCCCTAAGATAGGTTTTCAAAGGTGGCACGCTAACTTCATGTGAAGTTGGCGGTGCACTAAAAAAAAAAAATTTTTAATTTTTTAAATATGTCATTTAATTACGGCTAATTTCCGGCAAAATCACGTGCAAACATTTTTTCCTAAGCAGGTCCCTAAGGTAGTTTTTCAAGGTTGACGGTGAAGTTGACGGTGCACTATAAAAAAATTTTTATTTTTTATTTTTTAAATATGCCATTTAACTACGGCTAATTCAAGGCAAAATCACGTACAAATATTTTTTTTCTAGCTGGTCCCTGAGGTAATTTTTCAAAGGTGGCACGCTAACTTCACATGAAGTTGGCGTGCCACTCAATATTTTCCAAAATACGTCCGCGACAAATTTTTTGATTTCACAGATTAATTACGGATAATTTACGACAAAATCACGTGCAAAGGTTTTTATCCTAGCTGGTCTCGTAAGTAGTTTTCCAGAAGTGGCACGCTAACTTCATGTGAAGTTGGCGGTGCACTACCAAAAAAATTAATTTTTTTTTTTTTTTTAATTTTCCAAATATGCCACTTAGTTACGGCTAATTTACGGCAAAATCACGTGCAACCATTTTTTCTCTAGCAGGTCCCGAAGGGAGTTTTTCAAGGGTGGCACGCCAACTTCATGTGAAGTTGGCGTGCCACTCAATATTTTCCAAAATACGGCCGCGGCAAATTTTTTGTTTTCACGGATAATTTACGTATAAATTACGGCAAATTATCCACTAGTTACTTTTTTGCCACGTAAAAGTTGTCTTGCCAAGTTCAGAGAGGTGATATTACCGCTATCAGTCTAACGGTCGACAGCACCCGCCTGACGGTTGCGTCGGTCTATATGCCCTACGACGCCGAAGAACCCCCACCACAAACGGAGGTGAAAGACCTGGTGTCAAATTTCTGCACAGGTAATCTTATTATTGGAGCGGACGCTAATGCTCACCATGTCCAATGGGGGAGTTCCGATATCAATGCCAGGGGCGAGTCTCTGTTTGATTACCTCTTAACAACTAACCTGGTAATTTGCAACGTGGGTAATGAGCCTACTTTTATCACTAAGACCCGTAGGGAGGTCATAGACCTCACTATCTGTAGTGAAGGCGCTTATGGGTGGGTTAGCAAATGGCGGGTTCTGGAAGAACATTCATTCTCCGACCACCGTTACATAGAAATGGTTTTAGACTTTATTGTAGAACAACCAATCATGAAGCGCAATCCACGTAACACAAATTGGCAGTTACACAATGAAATATTAGGCAGAGACCTCCCAGTACTGCCCCCTCATCAGTAGAGGAGCTGGAGGATCTTGTTACTACATTTACATCGGCGCTCTCAAATGCTCTAGGACAGGCTTGTCCAGTGCCAAAACCACGCGGTAAACACAGGCCACATTGGTGGTCCTACGATTTGGACTCGTTCCGCAAATCATGCCGGAAACAATTTAACAAGGCCAAGAGCCTCGGCTCTGAGCCTCATTGGCACGAATATAAAGCTAAACTTAGGGCCTACAAAAAAGCTCTGAGACAGGCGAAGAGAACTTCGTGGAGAAATTTCTGCACTGGCGTCGAAAAGGTCGACGATACAGCTAGACTTAGACGAGTGCTCTCAAAAACTCAAACAGCCATCAGCTATTTGCGAAAAACTGACGGATCCTGGACCAGCACGGAAGAGGAAACCCTTGAGCTGCTCTTGAATACACATTTTCCGGGGAATCTGCATGACGCACCACTAGTACCTGCAACAAACCTGGCAGTAAAAATACCCATCACTGAGGAAAGGGTAAGGTGGGCAGTTAAGAGCTTTGAACCGTATAAGGCTGCCGGGCCGGACGGGATTATCCCCGCGCAACTTATAAACACGTTGGAGACATCAGCTAAATGGCTGGTATTTCTCTTCACAGCCTGCCTGGCTCTCAACCACATTCCGAGCTCCTGGAGAAGCGCCACGGTAGTGTTTATCCCTAAGGCTGGGAAGGCATCCCACTACGAGCCAAAAGACTACAGACCGATCAGTCTCTCGTCCTTTGTACTCAAAACCTTTGAGAGGATACTAAGCGACTACCTCTCAACGACTATTGATAGCAACCTTATTTCTAGCTATCAGCATGCATACACCAAGGGTAAATCAACAGAAACCGCTCTGCACAGCCTAGTATCGGTCATTGAGAAATCGCAGTGTGAAAAGGACTACTGTCTCGTGGCCTTCCTAGACATTGAGGGGGCTTTCAACAATATAAGCCCGGAGGCTATCAACTCCGCTCTAACTAATCTGGGCGTAGATAGACCTCTAACTGGTTTAATTGACCAACTTTTAAGGGGAAGGAAAATAGCTTCTTCACTTGGTACGGTTGAGTTATCACGCTATGTCACAAGGGGAACCCCCCAGGGTGGTGTTCTTTCCCCGCTTTTATGGAACCTCACAGTCAACTCGTTGCTACGTGACACAAGTTGGGGGGGCGGGAAGATAGTGGCATACGCAGACGATTTAGCTATTGCATTCAGAGGCAAGTTCCCACAAACTCTGTGTGACCTGATGCAAGTAGCAATGCGAGAAGTTTCGACGTGGTCCTCTCGCTGCGGACTTAGTATAAACCCGGGGAAAGTGGAACTTGTCCTCTTCACCAACCGGTACAAAATACCGCCACTAAGCCTACCAGAACTAGATGGCACGCGCCTGGGCTTGTCGGATAAGGCCAAGTTTCTAGGCATAGTTCTGGACAGGAAACTGAATTGGAAGGAGAATGTTCTTCAGCGCCAGAAGAAAGCTTGCATCGCTCTTTACACATGCAAAAGAGCCATTGGCAAAAAATGGGGGCTCAGCCCTAGAGTATGCAGTTGGATCTACACGGCCATCATTCGTCCAATCAAGCTATATGGAGTCATCGTATGGTGGCCTGCGCTGAGCAAGGCAACATACCTGAATCTGTTGCGGAAAGTCCATAGATCCAATATGATCTGTATAAGCGGTGCGCTAAGGACAACGCCCAACGAAGCCCTCCAGGTCATTCTGGGCATTTTGCCACTTGATCTGGAAGGGTTTCGGTCAGCAGCGGCATCAGCTCTGCGCCTAAGAGAAACCTCCAGTTGGGGGGCGGGTACTATTGGACACTCCAGTATTCTGGAATCTTACAGCTTTCTCCCTCTAAGCACAGATCGTTGTGCGACCACTACAGTCGGTGATAGCTGTTTCAAAATAAACATTCCCAGCAGAGAAGACTGGGAGAGGACGGATTGGTGTCCCGAAACAAATAGTGGCACTTCCATATACACCGACGGCTCGAAGTTGGACGGCAGAGTTGGAGGAGGGGTTTATTCAAGGGATTTGGACCTTGAGCTCTCCTTCAGACTACCTGATCATTGTAGCGTCTTCCAGGCGGAAGTCTCGGCAATCCTAGACGCCGCGGCCTGGTTAAGCAAACGTGTTATCGGAGAAGATATCGCTATTTTCAGCGATAGCCAAGCGGCCATCAAATCCCTTGGCTCATACACGTTCAACTCTGAACTGACGCTCAGCTGTCGTCGATCTCTTCAGGAGATGGCCCAACAGAACCGCGTAAACCTCATATGGGTCCCGGGACATAGGGACATTGAGGGAAACTGTACGCAGACGAGCTTGCCAGGCAGGGCACGACCAATCAGGTTCTTCAGGATAAAGAGCGCTTAGGTATGCCGTTTGCCACATGCAAACTAATGCTGAAGGAGCACACACTCCGTCAAGCCAACGAAAGATGGCTGCAATCCCCAGGGTGTCGGATATCGAAACAAACCTGGCTAAAATGGGATCTTAAAAGGTCTAGACGCATTTATGCCCTAACTAGGAGGGAAATCTGCATATTGATAGGGGTATTAACCGGTCACTGCCTCATTGGTAGGCATGCAGAAAGGCTAAGTGTGCCCTACCGACGATGCTGCAGGAGTTGCAAAGATGATGAGGAGGAGGAAACAGTGGAACACCTCATCTGCAACTGTCCGGCTTTAAGCGGCGCGAGAACGCGCTTTTTGGGAGTTCCGTTCCTGGATAGCCTAAGCCAGATCGCGGAACTAGACATAAAGGACTTGAAGGCCTTCATAAAGTCATCTAAGTGGTTCGAGGAGGAGTAACGGTGTCGGTTTAGGAGTGTCAGTCCCGGGATTCTGCTATGTGGAAAATCCCAACAACTCAGGGATTTTCCATTTGGCTGGGTCCCGGGAGTGACTTTCCTTGTGTTGGTGGTATCACAACGGGCCTTTCAAAACTGGCCTAAGTGTGCCTCTGCGGCAGCCACTTGAACCTAACCTAACTATATGCTATTGTTTATGAATTTCTATTCAAGCAAAAGTAAAAACGAATATTTCAAAGAAAAAATCATGTGAATCGGTTAATTTTTGACTAAGATAATATGCATTTTATCAATATATGGGTGGAAAAAATGTTTAATATTCAAAAATTCATATCTCGAAAACAATTTTTAGACATTTAGCCAAGTTGAAATATAAACTATTCACTCAATTTAGAAAAAATTTCAAATCAAAAAAATAACTTTTTTTGAGATATTAATTTTTGAAAAAAGTCATAAATTTTTACTAAATACTGAAAAAAAAAATAAATTTTTAAACTATATAATATTTTTTATAAATTTATATAAAAGTAATAGTAATAACGAACATTTAAAAAAAAAATTTGCAGAATCGGTTAATTTTTGACAAAGTTATTGCGAGTTGAAAAAATGGGCGAAAAAAATGTTCATTGCATTTTATCGATTTCAACGGCCGATAAATCCGAAAAAAATTTTGTTCAGGAAAAAAGACACGTGTTTCTTTATTTTGACCAAAGAACAACATATTAAAATTTCATCGAAATCAAAAATCATGTCCCGCGCGGACCGGTTGCCTTGAAATGGAATGAGCCTACATATATCTTTAACTATACCTTTCTTATCGTCTTTGCCTTTATAAAATATATTCATCTCAATCTTTGTAGTTACATATCTTAATCGCTATATTTTTATTTTTCTTTACCTTCATCGAAATCCTTAAAATTGTCTTTTTTTCTCTTTTCTTCTTGATCTTGATTTTTATCTGTACTTTTTTATTTGTTTTTATCTCTTTCTGCACTCTTGTCCTAAAATTTATTTTCACCCTTATCCTTAGCTACATCTATAGCTTTATCTAATTATTTTTATATATAAACTTTTATTTATCTAATTAATTTCACCTATCAAATCTTCATCTTTGCGTTCTTCATCTTATCTCTATTTTCATCTTTACCTCTATTTCTTTATAATCTTTATCTTTACATTTATCTTAATCTTTACGTTAATATTAATCTATGTATTCATCTTAATGTTTATATTTATTATCTTAACCTTTAAATTTCATCTCCATCCTTAAATATATCTTAATCATCGTTATCTTCATCTTTGTCTATATCTATTTCATCAACTTTATCTTTATCTACCTCTACTTCCCTTTTCCTTCTACCTCTCAATCTCACTTTTTCTCGTAATTTTCCATATGCCTTAGTACACTTAACTATCGCTTATGACCAGAGATATCTTGTTCCTTTAATTTTACGCAGCTACATTTTATTGCCCTTTTCCCACAAGCAAAATACTTCAATTGCGCAATCTTTGTCATGTTTTGACAATACACATCCAGCCAAATAAATCAATCTGGCTTTTTGCCCTGATCAATCGCAATCAATATAGATGTCAATGCTGCAATAAATAAAATTGTCTACCTCTGCAGAAAACAAAGGAAACCGCTAATATTTGTTTGTCATAACATTTTTTGTTGATGATTTCGATGTTGTGCAATTAGTTGCTTCGTATTTCAATAATTCGTTATCAATTTGAGGACGTTCGGCAGGGCGTATGATTAATTGTAAGACAATCAATGTAAAATTGTGCAGTTATTAACAGTACATTTAGTTTTGAATAATTTATTTATTTTACAAAAACTGTAATCACACTAATAAACATCTTACAATCTGTGTGTTTGTGTGAGTATGCTCCGGAGAGTAAACGGGCGAAACCCGTAACAAAACTAAATTACGTTAATGGACGTCAGTGCAATAACAGAGAATGTGATATAACACGGAAACACGGTACATATGAGCAAACAAGTGATTTACATACATAAACGTTCTTGTTGTTGTTAGTTGACTACAATAATAAAAATTGCACTTTGTATTTGAGTTAGTCGCCAACTTCCTTTTTTCATACGTTTAATCCCAACAAACATTTTTAGCTAATCTCAATTTGAGATGCATTTGAGAACCAATCATTTTCTCAAATCTCACAAGTTCGTTTTCAATTTGAGGAGAAATAACCGTTGATAGCGTTCTCAACCTAAAAGGCTCATTTTTAATATGGGGTTTTCCCTGATTTGCAAATTGAGAACGGCAGAATTTTCAAACGTTTCTCAAACTGAGCGGAGTGGATCGAAATGGAATCCACATGATCTTATTGAAATATTTATTCAGAGATGCCAATCATGCAAAACAAATACCCATTTTAATAAAAAGCGAGTTTCCATTTATGCAGTTAAGTTTTACTTAATATTTTTTTAATTATTATAGTTCAACAAATAATCCTGTTATATAAACCACATTTGAGAAAAGGTTGAGAATAGATGTTTTCTCAAACGTTTGAGTTTTTGGTGCTCGATGTTTGTTGGGATAGAGCTACCAGCCATATCGACCAAATCCGCAACTCGCACACATACATTCATACATACATACGTAGCTTCATGGGTTAACATGTCCAATGAGCAGCTGTAAGCACTTTCCATAAAGTGTTTGTTTGCCACAAATATTACCACAACCCACTGCAGCCAACACACACCAACACCGAATACAGTAGCTGGCTAAAAGCATTGAAGCGACAAGCATTATTGCAGCTGGCCCGCCATTATTGCTATGCCTCACTTAGTACAAATGTTGTCCCAACAAACATCGAGCACCAAAAACTCAAACGTTTGAGAAAACATCTATTCTCAACTTTTTCTCAAATGTTGTTTATATAAACCGGATTATTTGTTGAACTATAATAATTAAAACAAGTAAGGAAGTCTAAGTTCCGGTGAAACCGAACATTACATACCCAGCTGTGCACATAAAGTGGGCGTGATCGTTCACCGATTTTTCTTATTTTCTGTGGTAGTACTCTACATAAACATAACATGCCTGGTACCTAGTTTCGTAAATCTATCTCACACCGTTCTGAAGTTGTTAGCAGTCGAATTTAAAAATTGCTTGACTCATAAGTGGGTGGTGCCACGCCCACTTTCCAAAATTTTGAAAAAATTATGTAAAGAATATGAAAGTTGATGTATGTACCAAATTATATTATTATAGCGAAATCAGTTAATTAGATATGGACTTTTCAATATTTCCACCTCCTTTCAATATAACTTTTATGAAAAAGTAGGCGTGGTCGCGAAGCGATTTCGTTTATTTTCTATAGCTGAATTTACCACAACAATAGTATGTCCTCTACGAAATTTCGTTATACTAGCATAAACTGTTCTGAAGTTATTAAGAGTCAAAATTTTAAAATTTCTTCAAATATACGTGGGCGGTACCACGCCCCCTTTTCAAAATTTTTTATAAAATCGGCCTTAGAACATCTAAATCAATACATATTGCAAATTTTATCATTGTAGCTGCTTCTAATATTGAATTAACCCATTTTATACGTTTTTCGAAATTTTCGATATCGAAAAAGGGGCGTGGTTATGGTCCGATTTTACCCATTTTCAATAGCAATCTATTCTGAACCCAAATAAGTACGCATGCCAAATTTGGTGAAGATATCTCATTATTTGCTCAAGTTATCGTGTTAACGGACAGACGGACGGACGGACGGACGGACGGACGGACATGGCTCAATCAAATTTTTTTTCGATCCTGATCATATTGATATATGGAAGTCTATATCTATCTCGATTCCTTTATACCTGTACAACCAACCGTTATCCTAACAAAGTTATAATACCCTGTGTACAAGTACAGCTGGGTATAAAAATATTAAGTAAAACTTAACTGCATAAATGGAAACTCACTTTTTATTAAAATGGGTATTTGTTTTGCATGATTGGCATCTCTGAATAAATATTTCAATGAGAGCATGTGGATTCTATTTCGATCCACTCCGCTCAGTTTGAGAAACGTTTGAAAATTCTGCCGTTCTCAATTTGAAAATCAGTGAAAATCCCATATTAAAAATGAGCCTTTTAGGTTGAGAACGCTATCAACGGTTATTTCGTCTCAAATTGAAAAAGAACGTTTGAGATTTGAGAAGATGATTGGTTCTCAAATGCATCTCAAATTGAGATTAGCTAAAAATGTTTGTTGGGATATATGCAATATGTATGTATGTTTGTGTTGTTACTTGGAATGTGGGTGTGCAAATATGTTTGTGTGCCTATAAATCAAGTTTAAGTGCTCGTATATGAGTGTATGTTTGCCTATGTGGAAATGTATGCAGATGAGACATAATGAGCGACATATTTTGTCTAACTTTTTTACTCTTTGGGTTTTACTCATACGTTTATGTATGTATGTTCAATTTCTAAGTAAGTGGCATCGCTCCTTATGTGCAATTAGGAGGCTCTTTTGCAGTGGTGAAAATTATAGCACAAGCCAAATATGCGAATTCAATGTTCTGAGGGTTTCAATCCCAATGTCACTTTTTTGAAGTTTAGGTTAGGTTAGGTTCAAGTGGCTGCCGCAGAGGCACACTTAGGCCAGTTTTGAAAGGCCCGTTGTGATACCACCAACACAAGGAAAGTCAGTCCCGGGACTCAGCCATATGGAAAATCCCTGAGTTTTTGGGATTTTCCACATAGCAGAGTCCCGGGACTGACACTCCTAAACCGACACCGTTACTCCTCCTCGAACCACTTAGATGACTTTATGAAGCCCATCAAGTCCTTTATGTCCAGTTCCGCGATCTGGCTTAGGCTATCCAGGAACGGAACTCCCAAAAAGCGCGTTCTCGCGCCGCTTAAAGCCGGACAGTTGCAGATGAGGTGCTCCACTGTTTCCTCCTCCTCATCATCTTTGCAACTCCTGCAGCATCGTCGGTAGGGCACACCTAGCCTTTCTGCATGCCTACCAATGAGGCAGTGACCGGTTAATACCCCTATCAATATGCAGATTTTCCCTCCTAGTTTGGGCATAAATGCGTCTAGACCTTTTAAGATCTCATTTTGGCCAGGTTTGTTTCGATATCCGACTCCCTGGGGATTGCAGCCATCCTTCGTTGGCTTGACGGAGTGTGTGCTCCTTCAGCATTAGTTTGCATGTGGCAAACGGCATACCTAAGCGCTCTTTATCCTGAAGAACCTGCTTGGTCGTGCCCTGCCTGGCAAGCTCGTCTGCCTTACAGTTTCCCTCAATGTCCCTATGTCCTGGGACCCATATGACGATGATTACACGGTTCTGTTGGGCCATCTCCTTAAGAGATCGACGACAGCTGAGCTTGGCTATCGCTGAAAATAGCGATATCTTCTCCGATAACACGTTTGCTTAACCAGGCCGCGGCGTCCAGGATTGCCGAGACTTCCGCCTAGAAGACGCTACAATAATCAGGTAGTCTGAAGGAGAGCTCAAGGTCCAAATCCCTTGAATAAACCCCTCCGCCAACTCTGCCGTCCAACTTCGAGCCGTCGGTGTATATGGAAGTGCCACCATTTGTTTCGGGACACCAATCCGTCCTCTCCCAGTCTTCTCTGCTGGGAATGCTTATTTTGAAACAGCTATCCCCGACTGTAGTGGTCGCACAACGATCTGTGCTTAGAGGGAGAAAGCTGTAAGATTCCAGAATACTGGAGTGTCCAACCAATAGTAACCGCACCCCAACTGGAGGTTTCTCTTAGGCGCAGAGCTGATGGCCGTGTAGATCCAACTGCATACTCTAGGGCTGAGCCCCCATTTTTTGCCAATGGCTGTGTCGTCGACCTTTTCGACGTCAGTGCAGAAATTTCTCCACGAGGTTCTCTTCGCCTGTCTCAGAGCTTTTTTGTAGGCCCTTAGTTTAGCTTTATATTCGTGCCAGTGAGGCTCAGAGCCGAGGCTCTTGGCCTTGTTAAATTGTTTCCGGCATGATTTGCGGAGCGAGTCCAAATCGTAGGACCACCAATGTGGCCTGTGTTTACCGCGTGGTTTTGGCACTGGACAAGCCTGTCCTAGAGCATTTGAGAGCGCCGATGTAAATGTAGTAACAAGATCCTCCAGCTCCTCTACTGATGAGGGGGCTTGTGAGGGCAGTACTGGTAGGTCTCTGTCTAATATTTCATTGTGTAACTGTCAATTAGTGTTACGTGGCTTGCGCTTCATGATTGGTTGTTCTACAATAAAGTCTAAAACCGTTTCTATGTAACGGTGGTCGGAGAATGCATGTTCTTCCAGAACCCGCCATTTTCTGACACACTCATAAGCGCCTTCACTACAGATAGTAAGGTCTATGACTTCCCTGCGGGTCTTAGTGATAAAAGTAGGCTCATTACCCACGTTGCAAATCACCAGGTTGGTTGTTAAGAGGTAATCAAACAGAGACTCGCCCCTGTCATTGATGTCGGAGCTCCCCCATTGGACATGGTGAGCATTAGCGTCCGCTGCAATAATAAGATTACCCGTGCAGAAATTTGATACCAGGTCTTTCACCTCCGTTTGTGGTGGGGGTTATTTGGCGTCGTAGGGCATATAGACCGACGCCACCGTCAGGCGGGTGCTGTCGACCGTTAGACTGATAGCGGTAATATCACCATTGGAGTAGTTAGGTAGGAGAAAGGAGTTCAACTCAGACTTGACCAAAATACACGTTCTGACTTTGCTCTCCTCGCTGGCTCGAATGAGCTTGAAGCCCCAATCCGCAGATTCTCGAGCTATTGACCCAGGGTTCTTGGATGAGGACCACATCGACGTCGCCTTTAGAAAGACGACTACTTAAAGCAGCCGAAGCCACTTTAGATTTGTGCAGATTTATCTGAAGCACCACCAACATGAGAGCGCACAGACTTCCCTGCCGTCCCCACATCGTCGAGGTTTGCCCAATACGGAGGTTGCCTATCAACGACGAGTTGTTCCTATTAACTGCCCGATATGGCGTTGCAGGAGTCTTGCTGTCAGTAGCGTTAGATGTTAAACGCTCAGCGTTGGCTGCTACCACCGTGACGTCGAGGACTTCCTCGTCCTGTAGGCTGTCCTCCATCTCCGAGTTGTTCACAGCACTATCGCCAAGGGACGTGTCGGATAACATGCTTTCCGCATTGCCTCGGTCAAGGACGCCTATAAGGATCCTGTCCTTGGTTACCTCAGCAAAGCTTAGTTTGCCCGCTCCAGGGGTATTCTGATGCCGCTTGGGAGGGGTATTTAACTCCAGGTCCGATCTCTGGCGCTTGAAAGGGTTAACTTTTAAACTCTTTGGCATGAAAGAATTTTGGAAATCCGGTATCACAGCTTTCGCTAGCTCTACCGATTTACTGGAATTCGGCGACAGCGATTCCTGCGGTACCCCTTAATACCTCTTCAGGATCTTTGCAGCCAATCATGGTATGTGAAGCGGTGGGGAGAAGTCTCCTTGGAGTGCGGACCCGTAGTTGCCATCGCGGTCGCCCTCCTTGCCGAAATCTCAGTTGCAGCTTCCTTCTCCTTCGAAACTCCGAGCCCAGGTCGTGAGACCGCTGCCACAGACGTAAAGATACTGGTTTTCATATCAGCGGTTGATGGGAGTTTAGCATCCGCCGTTGTCCGCTTAGCTGCGTTGGCAACCGCACTGGTGCTAGCTCCCATCAAGTCAATCTTATTCGATAGAGGGTTGGTTGACCGACTCGTAGTTGCCATCGCTGTCGATCCCCCCCTTGATTGTGGAGCGGAGGTTGTCCTCCGGCGTTGTTGTTGCCTCCATAGCTCTCCTTTGCTGAGGAGTGAAATTTGGCGTTGTTAGTTTTTTAGGTTTATCGTTTTTATTTGGGTTATTTGAGTTCATCTTGTTCGTACGACCCATCGCCGGACAAGGCCAGCTTAGGGTCAATGGAAGAGTAGGGGAAAATGTGTCGTCCGCCGCGGCAGAGCCCCGTACCGCGGGAAGGCCATGCTTACTCTCTGAGGCGGCCCGGTATCAGAGAGGCTCCGTTCAAATACAGCCACGATTTGCCTCCCGGATGCAAACGTCCAATGGGCACGGTTTCGCATAACACCCTGGATTGGGAGGGGGAAGATCTTTGTCGTCGCGCCAGAGAGGCTAGGCTGCTCTCGTGATGAAGTGCCATACGGAGCTATGATCACAAGGGCAGCGTAGCCCTGTGGCTATCGACTTAAGCCCTCGTACCGCAGCAAGGTATCCACCCTTCACGAGGGGAAGTTTAACTTCCTGACATTTTTAACACTGGCAGAGATCACAAGGAACTCAAGAAGCTAAAGCAGAGTATGCGGAGCGCATGGTTTACGGTTAGGCTAAAAATATACTATAAAATATCCAACTTTACGATGTAAAAAGCCGTATACAATTGAACTGAAATTTCCATATAAAAAATGTATCATACACTGAGAGAAATACATTGAATGTTGTGACAATATCACTATTGATAGCGACGAGTTTGATGCAATATTCATTCAGAATGAGAGAGTTATCAAATATTATTTTCTCCCAATAAAAAGTAAAATGACATGTCAACCATTTCGATAAGATGTACTATTTTTTTTATTTATGGATAGAATACTAATATATTTGAAAAGGCATGTCAATATCTATGGTCGTGATATGAATTTCTATTGTCGGTATATCCATATCCATATTTACTGCATAGTAATAATGGTAGAGACAGCGTTAAAATATATATGGGCGAAATGTAAATTTTTCTGGGACGCATAATCATAATAGTTCAACAATATTTACTATGGATTTCCTAACAATATTACAACTTGTTGGGGCGTTTGTTAAAATTCAAAATTTTTTGAATTTCTTATGATTGAACATTTTTCTAAAAAAATTATAATATGCCGTAGCCGAATGGTAGAATACTGGGCTAACGTGCCAGAGGAGCAAGGTTCGAATCTTACTGAAACCAGATGTCAAATTATATAAAATTTTGTTTTTTTTTTAACTATTTAGATTTTAACAATAGCTTATATGGATACTATTTCAATAGTGATTTATCAAAAAAGCATTGATGAAACATCCATATTCATTGATGGGACAGGATTATCAATTTTTATTTAATGTGATATCAATAATTATGGATGTTCGATCCATAGATTTCCTTCCGTGTAGGTCTGATAAAAAAAGTTTACAATGATAGAGCATGAGTCAGTTAAGAATTTTTCCAGCATCCTGAGAAATAACCTTAAATTGCCTTTTAGGACGGTCGCCCCGTCAAAATGTTTCTAAAATAAACTGATTTTAACTTTACAACACTAATTATTCTTAATATGAGCCGTTTAAAGCACAAGTGGTTTTAGTCCAGTTTTTGTTACACAGTAAAAAGAAATCTAACTTTAATACCAATTTGGTGTTTAATTATAAAAACGCCAAAAAGTATTAAATTAATACCATGTGCGGTTTAATTAAGAGAGAGTGTTATTTTGGTATTATTTTAAGACCATTTGGACTAATTTAATTTCCAAAATTTATCAGAGTCTTAAAATAATACTATTTAGTATTAAAACTCAAATTTAATTCCAAAAACGTTTCATTTCAAAGCGACTGGTATTAAAAGGAGACTTTCATTTTTTACTGTGTTGTTAGGTATAGCACTATGTAAGGGAAATGTGTTCTATATAACACCATAACGACACAACTCCTAGCTCCTATAGAAACCGCATAAATAGCAGAACTAACATGCGTAATCAAGGGTACAAAACCTTGAATATCTCAGTTCGAGAAAAGGTGGATTTATACCTCTTGCGCTTTAAGGGGCTCATATATGTAAATATTTTCAGTTTCCTAGATATAGACTGAATCTAGAAGATAAAAAAAACTTATGGCGGCGATATACCAACAGGTTGTCATTATAACCTCTAACGAAATTTTTGTGACGGGGGTCGCCGTGCTGACCAGATATTTTACTTCATACCTTGATTCCAGATATTTTAGAGGTAAATGTCAAGCACAAAAATTATATTGCAGATGACCACTAACTATTTGGAAAAATGCAGTAAATTGGAGTAGCTTAGAACTATCCTAAAACTAAAATATTGCACGAAAACTACTAATTCTAGCTCAATACCTGAGCAATGCTTTCAACTGTCCACTTTGACATGGTGCATTACTTAGCAACTCTTTCTCAACCAGTTCATTCGGACAGTCCTAAGACAGCTTCGCTTTGGCTAGTTTGCAACCATCTCGTTTGGCGATTATCTATATTCGATTCTTTAAAGTGACTTTAAACTGTCACTTTTGGAACCGATATAGAACGAGTTACTAAGTGTGTACCTCAATTTTGTCCTTTTTGAAGATTGGTTTGCAATTTTAGTGCAAAATAGTGATGCAAATTACAAAGGTTCAAAACATGAAAGGATTCTAATAAAAATCGACCCTTCTGTGTTTTAAAGAGCCTTAATCGAATCGAATACATCTCTAATTTGGATCTGTGATAAGAGGAATCTATCGATACTACACGAAGATCCCAGCATAAGATACCAGCCAAACGAAATAGCTTTGCGCAAACAGAGAAAAAGCAATTAGCATACGTTTTGTGAGCAAATACGTATCTACATTAGGGTGACTCACTAAAAAATGTTTTGTTTTTTTCTACTAGAATTATAGATATTGCAGAAAACGATTAAGACCTTCCGGAGCTGTACCGGCTTCGAAATGATTGAAAATAACTACTGGACACTTTATTAATGATTCAGAGCACCAAAATAAACATCATCTCACATAATATACATTGACTTCCTTTAACCTCTCTTAAGAAATGTTAAACATTAAAAAAAACCGTTTGGCGGCTATATTTTCAATAATCGCATTTATGGTCCAAATTAGCTGAAATTTGTACGTTTGGCCTTATTTCCACAGATATTCGAAATTCATGTTCATTGATACATAGACTTCGCTGAATAGGAAAACATCGCATGCCGAAAAAATGGTCTGCATTTAGGCACAGTCATAACATATCTAGCGCAAAATTTTAACAGCCTCACAACTAAAAAGTATAAAATAATAAATTTCAAACTTTCAGGTACTGTAACCGATTAAAACCGATCCATTTCTCAAAACTGAAACCGAAATCTTAACCGTTATTTTGATCTGAAAAAGAACGAAACCGAAACCGTTTCAAGATCCGGAACCGGTTCCAAACAGTTTTGAATTTTATTAAGTCTCACTTCTTTTATTGGGCACCATGGTTGCCACTAAAACAAATTTTCGCCCAAAATAGCGACCAAATCCAAACAGAAATTACCAAAAAATTTTGCTTGTCAACAAAAAACTTCAAAATTTATTTTTTTACTATTGATATTTTGTAATACGTTTTTAACATATACATCAAGATAGGTACATAATCCGAAAAAGAAATGTTCAGGCTTGTCTCAGAAAGCACTTCTCATATAAATGTTTTTGAAGATTTATACATTTAATTTAGCTTCCATCATAATATTTTTCTAATAAAAAAGTAGAGTTAATTTTAGGAATTTGTTTTCCAGAAATTTCATCCATGCATAGCGTTAATAAACTTTATTATTACATACTATTTCGAAGCTACATACATACATATGTAGGTACTTGAGTATTTTAGTAGTAAAATTTATTTTGTTCGTGTTTTTATTTGGAAACCGAAACCGGAACGAAACCGTAACCGAAACCGAAATAAATGTTTAAGAAGGAAACCTGAACCGAAACCGGAACGTTATTTTAATCGGTTTCAAGCCTTGGTTCTTATATTGCCTTCACTGAGAATCGAACTCACAATATTTAAATGCTCAACTCAGGTGGCTACCGTGATGCCATCGTATAATATTTTTTTCAAAACAAACATTCGGGCTTGAGTTAGGTTAGATCTCAAGTTGAGAGTTAAAAGGGGTTCTTAAACCTAAAGCGTTTTTCCTCAACACAAACAAAAAAACTTAGGAATGATAGCGTTCACTACATAAAGGGAATTTTTTTAATATGAAAAAAGCGCCGTTTCTCCAGTTGAGAAATGGATAGTTCTCAACTTGTACTCAAATGGGATTCTCTAATTGGACTCAAAGGTATGAATGCGACTGAAAATAAATACCTAAAATAAAATAAACCATGATTTTATATTTATATTTAATACGCCATGAATTAGTTTACACAAAATTTTATTTACATAAATTTCAATCTAAGCTCTTCAAATTTAATTGGAAAACCAATTCATCATTGGATAATGATGTTGGGTATCAACATGAAAAATATTAATTTAAAAAAATATCTCAATGGTTAGAGAACACTTGGAGAATGATGTTGGATATCAACTTGAGAACTACAAGGTTATCAAAATAGTTCTAAGGTAGAGAGAAATTGGAGAATTGTGTTTGATATCAACTTGAGAACTTTACAGTTTTTCAAAGGTTTGACAAAAAGTTGAACGATGTTTGCTGGGTTTCCGACGTCTAATTACAACTTTGTTCTAAATGATGGCGACGGGCCACTTTTTATGGAAACTATTACTTGTATTGAGTAAATTGAGTTCTTTAACTTGAAGACAACATCACCTTAAATTGCAGAAAAAGTCTATAAATTAAGGATATTTTTCCTTGTATTAAGTAAATCGAAAAAAAGGAAAGTGGTTCTTTTTTTGAAGGAAATGCTTTTTTCTGAGTGTACTAGTACGTTCTCTCTCCGCTTTTATGGAACCTCACTGTAAACTCGTTGCTACGAGACACAAGCTGGGGGGGCGGGAGGATAGTTGCATATGCAGACGATTTAGCTATTGCATACAGGGGCAAATTCCCACAAACCCTGTGTGACTTGATGCAAGTAGCACTGCGAGCAGTTTCCTCGTGGTCATCTCGCTGCGGACTTAATATCAACCCGGGAAAAGTGGAGCTTGTCCTTTATACTAACCGGTACAAAATACCAACGCTAAGCCTACCAGAACTAAATGGCGTGCGCCTGAACTTGGCTGACAAAGCCAAATTCCTAGGCATAGTTCTGGATAGAAAGCTTAACTGGAAGGAGAATGTCATCCAGCGCCAGGGGAAAGCGTGCATTGCACTTTACACCTGTAAAAGAGCCATTGGCAAAAAATGGGGGCTCAATCCCAAAATCTGCAGATGGATTTACACTGCTATAATCCGGCCAATTATGCTGTATGGAGTCGTGGAATGGTGGCCTGCGCTGAGCAAGGCAGCCAACCTAAACCTGTTAGGTAAAGTCCACAGATCTAGCTTGATCTGTATAAGCGGCGCGTTGAGAACAACGCCCAACGAAGCTCTCCAGGCCATTCTTGGCATTTTGCCACTCGATCTGGAAGGGTACCGGGCAGCGGCAGCATCGGCTCTGCGTCTAAGGGAAACTTCCGGCTGGGGCGCAGGCACTACTGGACACTCCGGTATTCTGGATTCTTACAGCTTTCTCCCTCCGAGCACGGACCGTTGTGCAACCACAACAGTCGGAGATAGCTGGTTCAGAATAAACATTCCCAGCAGGGAAGACTGGGAGAGGACGGATCGGTGTCCTGCTACTAATGGTGGCATTTCCATATACACCGACGGTTCGAAGTTGGACGGCAGAGTTGGAGGAGGGATTTATTCCAAGGATCTGGACCTTGAGCTTTCCTTCAGGCTGCCTGATCATTGCAGCGTCTTCCAGGCTGAGGTCTCAGCAATCATGGACGCCGCGGCTTGGATAGGGCAACACGCTATCGGACAGAATATCGTTATTTTCAGCGATAGCCAAGCGGCAGTCAAATCCCTTGGCTCTTACTTGTTCAACTCTGAACTGACGCTCAGCTGTCGTCGATCTCTTCAGGAGATGGCCCAACAGAACCGCGTGAGCCTCACATGGGTCCCGGGACACAGGGACATTGAGGGAAACTGTAGGGCAGACGAACTTGCTAGGCAGGGCACGACCAAGCAGGTTCTTCAGGATAAAGAACGCTTAGGTATGCCCTTTGCCACATGCAAGCTAATGCTGAAGGAGCATACACTCCGACAAGCCAATGAAAGATGGCTTTTATCGCCAGGGTGCCGAGTATCCAAACAATCCTGGCCAAAATGGGATATTAAAAGATCTAAATATATTTACACCCTAAGAAGAAGGGATATATCTATATTAATAGGGGTTTTAACCGGGCACTGCCTTATTGGAAGGCACGCAGCAAGGCTGGGTGTACCCTACCGACGATGCTGTAGGAGATGCAAAGATGATGAGGAGGAGGAAACGGTGGAGCATCTCATCTGCAACTACCCGGCTTTAAGCGGCGCGAGAAGGCGCTTTTTCGGAGTTCCCTTCCTGGATAGCCTACGCCAGGTAGCGGAGCTGGACATAAAGGACTTGATGACTTTCCTAGTGTTGATGGTATCACAACGGGCCTTTTAATACTGGCCTAGGTGTGCCTTTGCGGCAGCCACTTCAACCTAACCTAACCTAGTACTTCTTTATGTTTTTCATTTGTTTTTTTTTTTTTGACGGTTTCCTTTCCGCTAAGCTCCTTTATTTTCCCTTCCCCCGATTGTGTTTCTTCTTTTTTTTTGTTTTTCATTTTCCTTCAATTGCTTCCCTTTCCGCTCCACTCCACTCCTTTTCTAATTATACCCAGAGTACTAGAACTAGTACAAGGGTATCATAATTTTTTCCATACAACGGTACTACGTAACGGCACAATATAATCGAGATAGATATAGAGTTCCATATATGAGAGTTCTTAGGTTGAATAGAGGAGTTGATTAAGGCATGTCCGTCTGTCCGTGTACACGATAACTTGAGTAAAAATTTAGATATTTGCATGCAATTTTGTATACAGGTTACTTTCTGGCCAAGGTAGGTTGCTATTGAAAATGAGCGAAATCGGATGATAACCACGCCCCCTTTTTCGATATCGAAAATTTCGAAAATTACATAAATTAACATATCTCGGTAGCTGAAAGGGTTAAAATGATAAAATTTTATAGCTGAATCCCCTGATCATTGTATTATAATTTATTGATAAAAATTTTAAAAAGGGCGTGGCGCCGACAATTTGTAAGGGCGGCATTTTTGAAAATTCGACTGGTCGTTACTTTTAAACTTATTACGGTAGAACGATGAAAATTGGCACAAAGCATATACCTAATGAAATTGGATAAAATCGCCCCCCGACCACGCCCACTTTAGATATCTAAAATTTCGAAAATCACCTAAATTGACATGACTCGGTAACGGAAACGGCTAAAATTATACAATTTGGTAGGATGAACGCCCTAGCCATTCTATTATGAATTCTATTATGGCACCGCCCACTTTTCAGGGAAGCATATTTGAAAATTTCACTTTTAAACTGACTAGAGTTCGCCCAGTGGTTGAAATTCAACCACAAAACCTTATATTATTTTCCTACCTTTTTGCTATTTCTTAAATTTTCCTTTCTTTTCCATATTTTTTATATTTTTTGGTTTCTATACATTCCTATTCATTTTGCCTTTTCCTCCCTCCTTACACCATTCAGTAATAAAGTTTCAATGTTGATAATTATTTATTCTTCTTAGGTCGTCTTCATACGTATTTCTTTCCATTCCTTTCCTTTGCTTTCATTTGCTTTTATTTCCTTTCCTTTCCTCTCCTTTCGGCGGCCGCCGTGGTGTAGCGGTTAAATGTTCGGCCGTCTACACCAAGTCGTGGCGGTTCGATGCCCGGCAAAAGTAACATCAAAAATTATTTAGAAAAAGAATTTTTCTAAACGGGGTCGCCCCTCGGCAGTAGTTTGGCAAACTCTCCGGGTGTATTTCTGCCATGAGAAGCTTCTCAGCAAAAAATTCATTTGCTTTGCAAGTGCCGTTCGGAGTCGGCAAAAAACTGTAGGTCCCGCCAACTTGTAGGAAAAACTCAAAAGCAACACACCACAAGTTGGAGAGAAGCTCGGCTAAAAATCTCGTTAGAGGTTATGATAACCTGTTGGTATATCGCCGCCATTAGTTAGTTTTTCCTCTCCTTTCATCTCAATTTATTTCTTTAGCTTTTCTTTCCTTTCCTTTTCTTCCCTCTCCGTTCTTTTCCTTTTCTCTTCTTTCATTTCATTTTATTTCCCATCTTTCTTTCTTTCTTTCTTTTCTGTTCTTTTCTTTTATTTTCCTTTCTTTTATTTTCTTACCTGACCTTTCTTTCCATTTCCATTACATTCCTTTTTCCCTTTTATTTTCTTTTTCTTTCCTTTCGTTTCCTTTGCTTTAGTTTCGTTTGGTTTCCCTTAGTTTCCTTTCATTTTATTCATTTTTTTTTTTTCATTTCATTTCTTTTCTTTTATTTTTTTTTCTTACCTTTATTTTGTTTCACTTTTTTCCGTAGATTTCTTTTCCTGTCATTTTGATTCCTTACCTTTCCTTCCCTTACCTTTCTTTCCCTTATCTTTCCTCTTCTTACCTTTCCTTTCCTACCGTTTCCTTACTTTCTTTTTTTTTCCTTTCCTCCTTTAGTTTTCTTTCTTTTCCATTCATTACCTATTTTTTTTAGCTTTTCATTTCCTTTGTTTCCTTTATTTTTCTTTCTTTTTATTTTATTTTTCTTTCTTTTTATTTTCCAAACCTTCCTCCTCGCTATCCTTTCCTTCCTTTCTTTGTCTTTCTCTATTTGCTTCTCTTGTCCACTTCTTTACCTACATTACATTTCCTTTCTTCCCTTCCTTTTTTCTTTTCCATTTCTTTCCTTTCCCTACCTTTATGTGCCTTTGATTTTTCTCTCATATTTTCCGCTCCTTACCTTAACTTACCTTTATTTTCCTTTTATCCATTCCTTTCCTTTCCCATCCTTTCCTTTATTTTATACTTTTATTTATTTCATTTTGTTTTATTTTTATTTATTTTATATTATTTCCTTTCCTTTCATTTCCAACAAATTTCTTTTTTTACTTTCAATCACTTTTCTTATTTTACTTTTTTTTTAATTTTATCAATTTTCCATTTTATTCTATTTCTCTAAGTCTAGCCACGAAGGGCTTTGTGCATGACATAGCTTATTTGTGCTTTTTTTTCAAAACATCATGTCTGAGCAAGCATTTGCTTCTCTGAATACCCACCCTGCAAAAAATTGTGCGATTAATCCCTAAAGAGAGTTGTCCTCGATTAATCCCTTTCGGGTACAACTGGTCTACAATTGTGCCCAACACATGCCTTACGGATAGAGTTGGGGATTAATCAGACTGATATCTTGGGGATTTGGAAGGTTATATCCTATCCAATCCAATAGGACACTATAATTTCAATCACACTTACCCGTGAAAACTCCTAGGAGCTGTTACAAATATGAATGGGGAAAACTTTAGTTTACACTCGCACGACAAAAAAAAAACGGGTTTCAGGAGGGCAGAGAAGGCTTTTCTGATTACAAAAGTATAGTTTTTAGCGTAAGGAGCTTCAAAAAAATTACCCTGTGTAGAACACCTCTGTATCCATTTCATCAATTCAAACAAAATACTTCGTGATTACATTTTTTATTACAATAAAATATATATATAAAATATATATACATACATATGTGCTCTTTTTCTTAACAATACACAATGACTAAAGACTCATACAAATATTCTACTTTCATTACCAAATGCACCCTATTTATATCATAAATTAGTTGATTGCAGTTTTAAACAAACTTCTAAGCTTATATTTAAATCTGGTTGTTATTTATTGACCAGCCCTAGTAAATTCAACCTTTTATGCTTTGAATTATTTCACTCTAACTCATAGCGCACACCTAGATCTAAATAGCGATTAACTCAAAAAATCACAATGTTCAAAAAACTCGAAAAACTGTCTGCCTCTGCATTTTCAATTTATAACAGCCCTTCTCTCGGTGGGTATTAAATCGGAGAGCGTGGTAGTATGCATAGCTCCCCTTTAGATCTAGGTGTGCGATATAATGTCGACAAGTTTACCAGTAAACTTTAATTGAGCGATTTCTGTGGGTTCAAGTTAATAACGTGTTCAAATAGTTCAATGGCATTTTTTAACTTTCCTTCATAGAGCAAACAAAGTCCCATATTGTTTAGGATCATTGTATTGACATCTGGACGATTAACATGTAAACCACAATATTTGTGCTCGCAATCTCTAATTTCTTATAAATTATATTGGTGACAAAAGCGAAACATTGTTTATCCGCGAATATAAATACAAATAATTATATTATTCACTAAAGTTTTTTGTGAATTCCTGCCCGTAATTGAACGCGCCATACTATACGCCTGTACAGAAGTGAAAAATCATCAAAATGAAAAGGGTAAGTAAACGCCATATTAGACGATTAGTTCATAAGGAGAGGGAGGAAAATGCAAAGCGATTATTGCTCTGCACCAGTGAAAAATCTGCGGTTGTGCCACTTGCTAGGAGTGAAGAAAGTTCGGAGGAGTTGCGTGATGATGTTCCGCAATGTTTTTCTAACGTGCCCTTCCGTGAAAAACTTAAATTGTGGGCTATTCGTAGTCGCCAAACACACAAACATTTGACTGAACTTCTGGCAAGTGAAAATATGGATGTTCCTCTAACTGCGGAAACCCTTTTGAGCAATAAAAGTAACTTTATAGTTCAAAACATTAGCCCGGGTTTCATATTGTCATATCGGCTTTAAAACACAGCTAAACAAAATCTGCGATGAACTAAAAAGTTATGAAGGTGTTATTGTAGATATTAACATTGATGGAATGCCTTTATTCCAGAGCTCCAGGATGCAATTATGGCCGATCTTAGTTAGAATAGTAAATGTGCCTAATATGTCTGTATTTGCAGTTGGGATTTATGTCGGAAGAAGTAAACCAGAATATATAGAGCAATATTTACTAGAATTTGTAGAAGAGGTCAGCGAGTTTCAAATGAATGGCTGTGTGGCAACATCAAAAATTTGCCATTGGTGCTGAAGCCGCAACTTATAAATGAAATAAATGTTGACGGAAATCACGGAAAGGTCGGACTAAAATCCTTTTTCAACTTTTTTTGCATTTCTACAGGTATATATGACTATTTTAAAATATTCAAAATTTGTTTAACAAAGTTTTGTTTTTCATTTTCAGGAGCTGTTTCTAAATTGCCATACAAAGGCAGAAAACCTGAAGAAATGTTGCGAAAAGCAATACAATTCGAAAAGGCAAAACTGTATAAACGAGTCTACCGTGATAAAAAAAAAGCAAAATTAATTTCATTTCGTTTTCCTAATCGATTTTTTGTCGCTTCACTGTTATTAATACATTTCGATCAATTGAAAACCTGTACTTGAACGTTGAACGTAGTGGAGCGTCAAAAAATCGAAAAGGAAATCGACTCGTGTAAAGTAGCACTAATGTTCTTTTTTTCTAAATCCTATTTAACGTTTAATTAATTTATAAAAGGCTAACTATTATTTAAAACGATTTTTTGTCAAACTTGTGAAATTTTTTTTTAAAGATGAAATATTTTTTTTTTTTTAATCACGGATCAAATTTTTTTGTTATTATTATTACTTACTTACTTAAAATAGCCGTTAACCGCCTAAGCGATTTTTGCCGTCCAATTATTATTATTAGATACTACATTAATGTAATTTGTTAATTACTTATTAAATTCGATGAAATTGAAATCTTTTATAATATTTCTTTGGACTTTTAACAAAGCAGCGTATGTTATACCAGCGTATGATTAAATAGCAGATAGCCAAGTTGTTTTTTCAAAAGTCTGCGGATATGTTCTTTTTCTATAACGGGGAGGAAGAGGGGGGCGGGCAGGGTGGTTGTGGGTCGATAAAAAAGCGACCTATCTACTTTTGATCCTTTTCGGGTATAATAGGCGACCAATCTACAAGTATACCCACAAGGGTATATAAGCGACTAATCTACTTTCGATCCTTTTCGGGTATAATAGGCGAGCAATCTACAAGTATACCCACAAGGGTATATAAGCGACTAATCTACTTTCGATCCTTTTCGGATATAATAGGCGATCAATCTACAAGTATACCCATAAGGGTATACAAGTGACGAATCTACATTCATACCCGTTCTGGTATGAAAGGGGTACAATTAGTCTCTCCATAGGACATGCTCGAACAAATGCGATCAAAACTCTCCATACAGAGAGACTAGAAAAAGTATTAGTCTACTGTTCCTCTGCGATTGATCCCGGATGCATCCCGGACTAATCGCATTTTTTGCAGGGCACTCACAAATTTTGTTTTTGTAAACACTGTTTGTACCTACGCTAAATAAAGTTGACGGGATGGCTCAGCTTATTATTGTTGCCAACAAAACAACTCACACTCGGACTCTCCCCAACTGCAATGAATGCAAACACAACAATGCAAGTGGTCATACCTACATACACACATAACAGCGGCTCTATAAAGTGAATGCGTGTTTAGCACTTGTAGTGGTGTGACTTTCAAATCATCCCTGTATCGAAACCTCAAACTAGTCAGAAAAATACTAGTATACAACTATAATTTTCTGGCAGAACTCATACTAGTCAGGAAATATCCATTCCATACTATATAAAGTGAATGCGTGTTTAGCACTTGTAGTGGTGTGACTTTCAAATCATCCCTGTATCGAAACCTCAAACTAGTCAGAAAAATACTAGTATACAACTATAATTTTCTGGCAGAACTCATACTAGTCAGGAAATATCCATTCCATACTAGTATAAAACTAGATTTTTCTGGATGAAATTATACCAGTTAAAAAATACCAAATTCATTCGTTTCGTTTTCACTTGTAATTCATAGATGCTTTTTCGTGATAGATTAAATAAAAATAGCCGCTGCTTACTTAAGAATAAACATGAAAAAAAGTCGAGGGATAAAATAAAGGGTAAGTCAGGAAAATTATGGTTGAAATCATACTAGTCCAGGTTAACTGCTTTTTGGACTAGTATGTGGACTAGTTAATTTTATGGATTTTATGGTTGAACTAGTATGGAACTAGTATTTTGCAACTAGTATGGAACTGGTATTTCCTGACTAGTAGATAACTGTCTGATAGAAATCTGACAATTGACATCTCGTAGGACATCAACAAGTAAAAAAATACCATTTGCTTAACTATCTATTATATATAAATGCGCAAACATAACTGGTTCATCCCTTTTTTGCAATAACCACAATTCTAAGGTATATAAAATTTGGTATGTATCGATATGTTTTGCCGAGCAGGGTGGCCGAAAACAAACCAAAAATTAAAAAAAATTAATTATAATATGATTTGAAAATCACACCACTACAAGTGCTATACACGCATTCGCTTTATAGAGCCGCTGTTATGGGTGTATGTAGGTATGACCACTTGCATTGTGGTGTTTGCATTCATTGCAGTAGGGTGAGTTGTTTTGTTGGCAGCAATAAGATAACATGAGCCAGCGCGTCATCTTTATTGAGCTTAGGTACAAACAGTGTTTACAAAAACAAAATCTGTGCGTGGGGATTCATAGAAGCAAATGCTTTTGAAAAAAAGCACAAATAAGCTAGATCATGCACAAGGCCCTTCGTGGCTAGACTTAGTGAAATAAAATAAAATGGAAAATTGATAAAATTAAAAAAAAGTAAAATCAGAAATAGAAAAGTGATTTAAAGTAAAAAAATAAAATTTGTTGGAAATGAAAGGAAAGGGAATAATATAAAATAAATAAAAATGAAACAAAATGAAATAAATAAAAGTATTAAATTAAGAAAATAATAGGAAAGGAAAGGAATGGATATAAGGAAAATAAAGGTAAGTTAAGGTAACGAACGGAAAATATGACAGAAAAATCAAAGGGAAAGGAAAGGAATTGAAAAGAAAAAAGGAAGGGAAGAAAGGAAATGTAATGTAGGTAAAGCAGTGGAAAAGAGAAGCAAAAGGAGAAAAACAAAGAAAGGAAAGAAGGAAAAAAGAAGGGAAAGAAAAGGTAGCGAGGAAGAAGGTATGGAAAATAAATGAAAATAAAAAGGAAGAAAAATAAAGGAAAGAAAGGTAATGAAAAGCTAAAAAAAATAAATTAAGGAAATGAATGAAAGAAAAAGAAAAGCAAAGGAGTTGCGGAAAGGAACAAAAGAAAATAAGGAAACGGTAGGAAAGGAAAGGTAAGAAAAGGAAAGGCAAGGAAACAAAATGACAGGAAGGGAAATTTAAGAAAAAAAGTGAAAGAAAATATAGGTAAGAAAAAAATAAAAGAAAAGAAAAGAAATGAAAAAAAAAATGAATAAAATGAAAGGAAACTAAAGCAACGGAAACGAAAGGAAAGGAAAGAAAAAGAAAATAAAAGGAAAAAGGAATGTAATGGAAATGGAAAGAAGGATCAGGTAAGAATATAAAAGAAACGAAAAGAAAGAAAAATAAAAGAAAAAAACAGAAAAGAAAGAAAGAAAGAAGGGAAATAAAATGAAATGAAAGAAGAGAAAAGGAAAGAAAAGGAAAGGAAAAGGAAAGGAAATAAAAGCAAATGAATGCTAAGGAAAGGAAAGGAAAGAAATACGTATGAAGACGACCTAAGAAGAATAAATAATTATCAACATTGAAACTATATTGCTGAATGGTGTAAAGAGGGAGGAAAAGGCAAAATGAATAGGAATGTATAGAAACTAAAAATATACAAAATATGGAAAAGAAAGGAAAATTTAAGAAATAGCGAGAAGGTAGGAAAATAAAATAAGGTTTTGTGGTTGAATTTCAACCACTGGGCGAACTCTAGTTATATATAAATGCGCAAACATAACAGGTTTCTCCCTTTTTTGCAATAACCACAATTCTAAGGTATATAAAATTTGGTATGTATCGATATGTCTCGCCGAGCAGGGTGACCAAAAATTTAAAAAAATTAATTATAATATGATTTGAAAATCACACCACTACATGTGATATACACGCATTCGCTTTATAGAGCTGCTGTTATGGGTGTATGTATGTAGGTATGACCACTTGCATTGTTGTGTTTGCATTCATTGCAGTAGGGTGAATTGTTTTGTTGGCAGCAATAAGATAACATGAGCCAGCGAGTCAACTTTATTGAGCTTAGGTACAAACAGTGTTTACAAAAACAAAATCGGTGCGTGGGGATTCAGAGAAGCAAATGCTTTTAAAAAAAAAAGCACAAATAAGCTAGATCATGCACAAGGCCCTTCGTGGCTAGACTTAGTGAAATAAAATAAAATGGAAAATTGATAAAATTAAAAAAAAAGGAAAATCAGATATAGAAAAGTGATTGAAACTAAAAAAATAAAATTTGTTGGAAATGAAAGGAAAGGGAATAATATAAAATAAATAAAAATGAAACAAAATGAAATAAATAAAATATTAAATTAAGAAAATAATAGGAAAGGAAAGGGATGGATAGAAGGAAAATTAAGGTAAGTTAAGGTAAGGAACGGAAAATATGATAGAAAAATCAAAGGGAAAGGAAAGGAATGGAAAAGAAAAAAGGAAGGGAAGAAAGGAAATGTAATGTAGGTAAAGCATTGGAAAAGAGAAGCAAAAGGAGAAAGACAAAGAAAGGAAAGAAGAAAAAAAGAAGGGAAAGAAAAGGTAGCGAGGAAGAAGGTATGGAAAATAAATGAAAATAAAAAGAAAGAAAAATAAAGGAAAGAAAGGTAATGAAAAGCTAAAAAAAATAAGTTAAGGAAATGAATGAAAGAAAAAGAAAAGCAAAGGAGTTGCGGAAAGGAACAAAAGAAAATAAGGAAACGGTAGGAAAGGAAAGGTAAGGAAACGAAATGACAGGAAGGGAAATTTAAGAAAAAAAATGAAAGAAAATAAAGGTAAGAAAAAAATAAAAGAAAAGAAATGAAATGAAAAAAAAAAAATGAATAAAATGAAAGGAAACTAAAGCAACGGAAACGAAAGGAAAGGAAAGAAAAAGGAAAAAAGGAATGTAATGGAAATGGAAAGAAGGATCAGGTAATAATATAAAAGAAACGAAAAGAAAGAAAAAGAACAGAGAAGAACAAAAAAGAACAAAAAAGAACAAAAAAGAAAGAAAGAAAGAAGGGAAATAAAATGAAATGAAAGAAGAAAAAAGAAAAGAAAAGGAAAGAAGAGAAAAGGAAAGAAAAGGAAAAGAAAGGAGAAGATAAGGAAAGAAAAGCAAAGAGAATAAATTGAGATGAAAGGAGAGGAAAGGAAAGGAAATAAAAGCAAATTAATGCTAAGGAAAGGAAAGGAAAGAAATACGTATGAAGACGACCTAAGAAGAATAAATAATTATCAACACTGAAACTATATTACCGAATGATGTAAAGAGGGAGGAAAAGGCAAAATGAATAGGAATGTATAGAATCCAAAGAAAGGAAAATTTAAGAAATAGCAAAAAGGTAGGAAAATAAAATAAGGTTTTGTGGTTGAATTTCAACCACTGGGCGAACTCTAGTATGGAAAAAAGACAGAACAACTAGTTGTAAAGTAGTTTTCAACTAGTTGCTTTCGCTGCAGGGATATTATAATTAATTTTTTTTAATTTTTGGTTTGTTGTCGCACACCCTGCTCGGGGAGACCTATCGATACATATCAAATTTTATATACCTTCGAATTGTGGTTATTGCTAAAAGGGGAGAAAACTTTTGAACATTGCGCATTTATATATAGATAACTTTTAAACTGTTTACGGTAGAACGATGAAATTGTTACAAGGTATACTAGCATAATAGTGAGTATACCAGATGTAATCGCTTCCCGACCACGCGCACTTCCGAAATGGAATATTTCGAAAATCATATGAAAACTACCGCTGGGTATTTAATGTTCGGATTACCCGTACGTCGACTTCCGTACTTGTATTTTTATTTATTTTATTCCATTTAATTTTTCCCTTTCCCTTTGCTGTTCCTTATACTTTTCGTTATTTTTCCTTTCTTTACTGTTCCTGAAATTTGGTTGCTGATTTCTTCTTCATTTTTATTACGCTTTGTTTTATTTCACTAATTTCTTTTCGAGGTATATTTCGTAATTCCGAAAGAAAAAATTCTATGTTTGCTGACGCACCCTAATGTGCATTTGTATGTAAAATTGTAAATAACAATTACTCAACTTTTGATTAATTAGATAAACAAATTAAAATGATTGCCCGCATAGCCGTAAACTACACGTCGAGCATAGTTGATGTCACAGTTGCTTTCACTTAGAATTATAAAAAATATTTAAATTTTCCTCAATCTACTCAATCAGCTGTGCATTTATTTGTAAAAGTGTAGCATTTCAATTGTCATTTGACGTAATATTTTAATGGACTATTACAGTTTTATGAGGGTCACATTTGTTATAAAATATTGCACAGCTCAATTTAAAATTTAGCAAGCTAAAACAAAAGAAATTTCCATGTGAGGCTGAGCTTAAATTGTACCGCTTTTAATTTACGTCCCATGCAAATGTACGAGTACAAGTAGTTAACTGAGAAGAAGCGAAACATGGAATACAAAAGCAGATTATCTTTCGAGGACTCAGCAAGGTAAATGAAATGCCTTTCATGGAACATGAAACATGTGTGCACAATAGCATACGAGCACAATTTGGAATGCATAATTTTTGATATCGTTGTACAATGGATTTTTTTTGCTACAGAGACTCGCAAGCAGTTGCGGCTGAATCAAAGCTCACTGCAAATTTTGTAACCGCAACAAAAGCACACACAAGGTTTTTTCTAGTGGTTTCCAAAAAAAAAAAAAAACGCACATTGAAGATGAGCAAAGCAGTCCCCAGATACCCAATTAAGAAGTTATTTTTCTTTAGAGTCCAACAAATTGCTTTAAGTGGTATTGGTATAAACGAAATTTTTCGATGTTCTAAACATTCAGGTATGCATAGAAATCGGCAAGATTTGTTCCACATACGACATGGTGTCCTAAGTAAAATTGCAAACCAGTATAAAAAAAGGTAATCTCGTGCAACACACTTCGTGACATGTTTCGAAATGAAACCTACTAAGAAGTAGCCTACCTTAGGAGTGTCCAAATGTGAACCGATTGCGAACGAGTGGCCAAATTGCTGGGCGACAATTGCCACCGGCAATGACATCGCCATTTAGTAGTGACGTTGTTGTTGTTGTTGTAGCGAGGTGTAGCCCTGCTTAAATGTCAGACAGGGTCACCCCGAGTGTATTGCTCTTGGCCGGGTCGATATAAGAAAACGGCCCGGGTCGTTTCGGCACGATGGGTACAGCACAAGTACTGGTACCGTTCTCGTAGAACCGGCAATACAAGAAACTAGCCGTGTAGGCTATGTAGGTCATTTAGCGTTACCCAGGGTGCACCAACTGGGAGGCGACCTACTTTTACACCCCTAGTAGTGACGTCAAATGGTTTAGCTCTACGATAGTTCTAGGCTAGTCCAATTTAGATTAGTGTATAACAACTGGAGTCATGGGGGCATATAGATGAGAAGCTCTCAACTTTTCCGTTTCAAGATCTTAAAGACGATGAGAATAATGAACGTGCAGGTTAGACAGGTTGAAGTTCACGCGGCTTTAATTTTCGCTGGTTGTATCCTTAATATCAGCAACACCCACGTGGAAGACGCTATACTAATCATGTATTATACATTTTCGGCTGACTTCGAGCTTTTGGAAGCGGCCCCTTTATTTAAAACACCGGCCCGGGCGGTCTTCTTCGAAAAATCTTATGATGAGCTCTAGAGCTTAACGCAAACTCCAAAGAGCCACATCGTGCGAATACACAAAGATCCTCCGGCTTAGAAGGTGTTCTCATCAGCACCCGCCGGTGCATGCAGATGCAAAGGAAGAGCACCACTCCGATGGGAGCACCAGATGTAGACGGATTTATGATTTCGCGGTGTCGCTTATTGAAACCGGTTGACGCAACCGAAGAAACGACTGCCTACTATATTGGAGGTAAACGAGCTATGCTGAAAGCTCAGGCGGTTAGATGACAACTTAAAGTAAATGAGGTGTAGCCCTGTGCCCAAGAGATCTCATTGCATATCTGCGACATCCGACCCGTTTTTTCAGTGCAAGTTTAAACCACAAGAAAAGTTCATTAGAGTTTTTCCCTTCCAGCACAGAATTTCAAGGCTTTTAGTGCTAGCCGGGTGGTTCAGGACATATGAATATAAACCCGATCTTTTCAAGAGGCATATAAACCATTTGAGTAAATGGATTTTCCGCTGCACCATTTTGGTTCATCTTAGGGGAAGTTTTTTTTTACAAGACTTGAAATAGGCAGAGAAAACTTTAGTCCCAAAATCATTTGTTGCACCCTCCATGTAGACTAAGTTACAAACAATAATACTTTTGTGGTATGAAAAACTTTATTTTTCACACTGTGTGGGGTGTCAGTGCAATATTCACATCACATGAAGACCTTCCAACTACAATTCAACACAACTCAATCAGCATTTTGTTATTTGGATTGATGCATCAATTTCAATCAATCTATCACAAGTAAATCTATTCCATCTAAAGCAGGGGTAGCCAGGGATTTCAACCGACTGAGCCATACAACAACAACGTCATACTTTCTACAACAACATTGTTCCTGGAATCACAAAAAATTACGCGAAAGAGTTATTATTGAACTAAGAAAAACTAAAAAACTGTAGTCGCAACCAATAAAACAAAAACAAATGAAATACAACTACACATGCATATGCACATACGTTAGTATACTAATATGACTAGTATGCAACGAAATTGACATAAAAAAAAAAAAAAAAAACAATACATGCAACTGAACATATGTATTAGGGCACTGAAATAAAGAGGTTGAAAGTGCACATTGAAAGTAATACGGCTGATACATTAGCGCAAATTCCGAATTAACTGCGCTTTTGGGAGTTAACTTGAGCATAATCTTCATTATAAACTCCCAAAAATTAAGAAGATTTGAGCAGTTTTAAAAAATTTGCACTGGCAACACTCTGTACATAAATAGACAACAACACCAAGAAACATTAGGAAATTAAGGGTAGCTGACAGATAGGCGTCGCGCTGGTCTGTAAGATCCGACTTTCGACAACTAGATGTCGCTGAGGTAGGTAAGAATATGATGCAATAACAACCAAAGTAGTAATTCTCAATGCTGTTAATCTTCATTTTTGTGTGTATCAGGGTAAAATTTGGTTCTGATTAAAGAAGATTTATTGGAGATAATCTCCGTGTGTGTATCCATAGCATAACATATCAAAACCACTTTCAAATCGATTATGGTAATACTGTAAATATTACAGTATTTACTGTAAAATTGGCAGTAAAAACATGTGATTTTTGAAAATATGATAGTGTCCCCTTTAAAATTTACAGTAATTAATGTCAATATGATAGTATATTCGAAGAATGAAGGGGGTCACTTTCAAAATTGATATTACCCACTGTTGGACGAAAAATGACAGGGTTTACTGTTAATTTAACGGCCGTTTCTTGTAGATTTTTTTTTCAGTGGGTGATTCAAAAAAATGTCGACTTGGTCTTACCTCCTAAAAAGTTAGGCGTTGATGAGAAAATAAACCTTGCAAAAAATGAGCGGTCTGACCTAACCCTTAGGGGTGGCTATTTTTTTTCGCCTTTTACCCTACATTTTGTATGGGGAAAAATGGCATTTTTTTCAAAGTGAATTTTCTTTAAATTTTTGAAACTGTTTTCAAAATATTTTTGCATACTCTTAAAGTGGAAGCTTTGAACCTTCGAAAATGGTATGCCATGTGCGATTTTCTTAACTATTAAAATAATTACAGCCATTTAAAAATTATTGAGTTTTGTACTATTACACAGAGCCAACAATGCCTAATAAAATAGAATAAAAGTCATAAGATATCTCTATAGATTTTCTTCAAGAAGATGTGCTTGTTATTATTGTAGAGACAGTCTTTTTAATATTATTAAGAAGATTTTCTTTTTAATATTTTAAATGAAAAATAAAATGATATCGCCCTCACCGAGAATCGACCTTACAATTTTCGGAATGATAAACCCAGCTGTTAACCATCAGGCCATCGCTCACTTTTGATTTCTAGCATCTAATTACTGATATGTGTATAGTTGTTAATGTTTAAAAGGAAAATCTCATAAATATAATTGAGAAGATTTCTTTTTAACATTTCTAATTAGGAAAAAAAGAGAGAGAATCGAACTTACAATTTTTCGAATGCTTAACCCAGCTGCTAACCATCCGGCCATCGTATACTAATAATTGCCAGCGTCTAATTACACCTTTGTACTAAACGTATAGTTTTTTTAATAAGAATTTCTTCTTAAAACCAAAAAGATTTCCATATAGTTTTTTCTTCGTTTCCACCGTTACGACTACCCCTTTGCCCAAAAACTGATCATGGAGACAATCTTATTAATTTTATTAGGCATTTTTGGCTCTGTGTACACACACATACACAGTAACACGTATAAAATCTAGTAAATTTTAAATGGCTGTAATTGTTAATTTTAATTACCATTTTGGAAGCTTCAAAGCCTCAACTTTAAGAGTATGTAAAAATATTTTGAAAAAACTTTCTAAAATTGAAAGAAAATTCACTTTAAAAAAAAGGCCATTTTTCCCCATACAAAATGTATGGGAAAGGGCGAAAAAGATAGCCACCCCTAAGGGTTAAGTTAGAGCGCTAATTTTTTGCAAGGCTTATTTTCTCATCAATACTTAAAGTTTCAGGGGGTAAGACCGAAAAAAAAAACAATTTTTTTTATTTGAATCACCCTAATATGTATGTACATATGTACGTGTGTAGGCATATGGGTATGTATCTCTGAAATCGTTTGTGCACCGTTATACATTCACGTGCGAAATGAATTGAGTGTGCGCCGTGGTGGAGACGCTAACGGTATTACAAAATTAATTTTGCAATGATTTTTCGTACTTTTCTTGCGATTCTGGTTTGTTTTTGTGTGCCACAACAGGGCAACACGTTGTTTTTGTAAAGACACAGCGAGCCAAAACAGTCACTACGTGGCTATGGCTGATCTAAAGCCGTGTCTCTTTACTGCCAAATACCCTAACGAAATCTAGATAAATCGAATTAGAAATACAATTTTTAAATTTGACTGACAATGCATTTCGATGTGAACAATTTTGTTATCTATCTATATATATAAAATTCAAATTATGTAACTACCAATCTCGTACAACGCCTCACCAAATTTCAGTGGTCTAACCCGAATACTTCCAGAGATACGAACAGTGAAAAATTCCATTTGTGTGGGAGGTGCCACCCCGCCTTTTTCGTTATCCCCAATTTTTTTTGGAGGTGGTACGGCTCGATCTCATACAGCCTCTCACCAAATTTCAGTGGTCTAACATAAAAAATTCCAGAGATATGGACAATGAAAAATTCCATTTGTATGGGAGGTGCCACGCCCCCTTTTTCTTTATCCCCAATTTTTTTTGGAGGGTCTAACCCGAATACTTCCAGAGATACGGACAATGAAAACTTCCATTTGTATGGGAGGTGCCACGCCCCCTATATATATCAAATTTTTTTTAGCCTGTGACCATCCCTGGAAGATATCCAGTGCGTGTGTAAAATTTGGTTACGATCGGCTCGTTCGTTTAGAAGCCAAGTTCGTCTATAGGTAGTTACATAATTTGAATTTTATGTATATACATAGATAGATAACAAAATTGTTCACATCGAATTGCATTGTCAGTCAAATTTAAAAAATGTATTTCTAATTCGATTTATCAAGATATCGTTAGGGTATTTGGCAGTAAAGAGACACGGCTTTAGATTAGCCATAGCCATAGCGTTGTACGAGATCGATCCCTACCACCTCCAAAAAAATTGGGGATAACGACAAAGGGGGCGTGGCACCTCCCATACAAATGAAATTTTTCATTGTCCGTACCTCTGGAATTATTTATGTTAGACCACTGAAATTTTGGTGAGAGGCTGTATGAGATCGAGCCGTACCACCTTCATAAAAATTGGGGATAACGACAAAGGGGGCGAGCACCTCCTATACGAATGGAATTTTTCGTTGTCCGTATCTCTGGAATTATTTATGTTAGACCACTGAAATTTGGTGAGAGGCTGTATGAGATCGAGCCCTACCACCGCCAAAAAAACTGGGGTCGTTATTCCTGGGGTCGTGGTTCCTCTTATACGAAGGAGATAGGGATATGGATTAAAATAGATATAGGGATCGGGTTAGAGAAACATACAGGGAAATAAATTTGTGGCAGGACAACGTCTAGCTGACCCGGCAGACGTTGTATTTAAATTTGTTAGAACAGGCGCGATGGCAAATAAAACAACTATTATATTTGTATGTGAATAATATACAGATCGCTATAGACTAAATAGAAGATGTCTAAACTAGCAGCTTGGCTAATCTATTTTTGGATAGCTTAAGCCAAGTGGTACAATTTCGTGAATTTATAGGTCATCGAATTTTATTAAATTGATTCAAAAATATGTTACTCTTGAGAGCTTTCCCTGTTTAAAAACAAAAAGAATGTTTGCAAAATTAAAATTTTCTAAAATGTGCAAATGCACACCCAAAATTGTGTTAGCACAGTTTACTCCCCTCGATAGTTTCTTACATACCATGACACCGTTTGCTTAAGCTTAAAGTAGTTACTAAGCCATAGAACAAACCTGAAAGTAAAAAAATAAACGTGATACAGTTTTAAGTCCATAGTTGTTGTTTTTGTTATAAATACTTCAGTAAAACTTGAAGTACTTGCAAAATTTATCCGAACCATAATGCGAATAATAGCATAAAGAAAATTATTGTTGCGAATTATGTCAAAGGAAATGCCTTGCAATCGATAGCTTCTTACATCGGCATCTCTCAAAAACAATGCAGCTACATAGACCAAAACTTGCTCTGAACAAGAATATCATAGACAAAATATAAAAATTCAAGGGAAAGAGAAAATATGAAAAAATTAATATTTTTACAATTTGCGAAACAAAAGAGATAGTAAACCTTCAAGTTTGGTAGCAAGGAATATAAACAGCAAGATGTAAATGAAAGCATACAACTTTCAAAGTTGTAGAAAAGTTTTGAAATGAGGTAAAACGTTTTTCTTTTAAGTAATGGGATGGAGAGAAAGTTAAATTTTTCCACCCAAAAAGTTGTTGAGTAAAAAAAAATGTAGAGGTGTAAATTTCATCAAAGGGTATAAGCTAGTTTTCAATCGTGCTATCTCCGTAGCTATTTAAGTTGGATCAAAGGTTTGTGTGGGAAGGGAGTATGAGAAGGACCGACAGGGGATGGGTTTTCAATGACAGCAACGGCGTTACTAAGTATTCCCAGTACTCTTATAATACTTATCTGTTCTCGAAGTTTCATACAGAGCAGGTAGAGAGATATGCATTTGTTTCTTTGGTACTAAGGGGAAGGTTTCTTTTGAAACAAAGAACTCATATTTGGAGATAGCAGTCCCGAAATGTGTTTAGGAAGCCATTTTTCGAAGTACAAATCCGAACAAAAACAAAAAACAATAATTTTTTTTGAATCACTCTAATGAACATCAGTCATTAACTATTAATTCAGAAGAATATTGCAGCAATAGAACACCAATATCCTTTCCCGCTTGTTGCAACATTGTTTACAGTTAACAAAATGTCATTTTCAACGTTTTCGTTGTTTGTTTCTGTTTTTGTTGACGTTTTCCGTTGCTACTTTGAACAATTGAAACGTGAATTTCTCAGGAAAATGGCGCAATGAAACCGGAAACTGCGAAAATACAAACTGCAACACACGAACAAAGGACTATACCCAACATACATACATAAATATATGCCAGGAAGTTTCTACAAAAATGCATAAGCATTGGAACAATTCACGCATACGTAGATGTCGTAGAAAAGCCTTTTTCGAGAGTAAAATAACTCACGAGTGTTCATAGTTATTCAAGAGCTGGGAAATTGTGAAGCAAAGCATAAAATGAGATTAGAAAGTCACTTAGTTTTGGGACTGTAACTAATTAGACTGAAATAATGAGCTGCAAGGGGAAGAAGCAATGAGAACAATTTATTTGAAAGGCACGTTGATGCTATGTAAGTGTGTAAGTATGTAAGTGTACATAACAATTTGTCGTTAGAGGAAATATTTAAAACTTTCATTGCAGAAGTTGATAATGAAGCTCCAAAGGTAAATACATAACTTTGATTATTAAAAGCCAAACTCGAAAAGTAGGTAAATAATAGCATCTTAAACATATGCAAAAAATGATTTAGCATTTAAATAAGAGACCTGGTTGATCAAAATCTTACGGATAGGGATAGGGATAGGATAGGGATAGGGGTAGCGATAGGGATAGGGATAGGGATAGGGATAGGGATAGGGATAGGGATAGGGATAGGGATAGGGATAGGGATAGGGATAGGGATAGGGATAGGGATAGGGATAGGGATAGGGATAGGGATAGGAATAATGATAAGAATAGGGATAGGAATAATGATAGGGATAAGAATAATTATAGTAAAAGGAAAGAATAGATGATCGTAACGGTTTCTAGGCCCTATAAAAAGCAATTATTTCTCTCTTTCAATTCCCATGTTTATTGCGCGCCGCCACACTGCTATTCCTACAGAGGTATTACAACTCGGTGCGCGTTATCTTCGGCTAGGTTGTTTTTATACCGAAACCATGGAAACCGGAAAATCTGCCGTCGTCATATCGAACAAAAAGTCTTAGTTCCTTTCTCCTGAAAGAAATGGAGAAAATTTTGAATCAGCACATTAGAGAAGAAAACTTAAAGAAACTTCCTCTGTTTAAAAAGCAATTTGCGTACCAACCCGGAAAATCTACAGAGACTGCTATCCATTGCCTTATGGAAAAAATTGAAAAGGCCATAGAGTCTAAAAACATAGCCCTTGCGCTTCGATAATACGACGTATCAGGTCGCTGGGTGCTGGCCAGGCTAAAACAAAGAAAAATCAGCTTCGAGATACGAGGGAGTGCTGGCTCAATCGTGGCCACAAGAGGATGCCCTCAAGGAGGTGTACTTTCTCCTCTACTTTGGACCCTTGTCATAGACGAACTTCTTCACCTTTCGAAGGGCAATGGCTTTGCAGATGACTTGGTTGTCTGCGTAACAGGAATGCATGACGAAACAATATCCGATCGCATGCAACAAGCCCTGTGCATCATTGAGAGATGATGTGCTAGCAAAGGGCTATCTATTAACCCAAACAAAACAATCTTCGTGCCTTTCTCGCGGCGAAAAAAGCTGTCCTTGTTAGAGCCGTCCCTAGGAGGCAGCCGCATAAGTTTTTCAACGGAGGCAAAAACCTAGGAGTAACATTGGACAAGACCCTAACATGGAATGCTCATCTGGAGGCTACAATAAATAAAGGAACGAGGGCCTTTTTCGCCTGCACTAGACTTTATGGCAAAACATGGGGGCTGTCTCCCAAAATTACGTATTGGTCATTTAATACAGTTGTGAAGCCAATAGTCACCTACGCTTCCCTAGTCTGGTGGCCTAAGACTGCTCAAAGAACAGCAGCAACTAAATTAAGTAAGCTGCATCGGCTGGTCTGTGTGGGCATAACAGGTGCAATGAGAACGTGCCCTGCTGATGCTCTAAGTACACTTGGAGGAATACCTCCCTTCCCTATTCTGATAGCGAAGGAAGACGCACTTGCTCACTGAGAAAAATGCATTGAATGTTGTGACAATATCACTATTGATAGCGCCGAGTTTGATGCAATATTCATTCAGAATGAGCGAGTTATCAAATATTATTTTCTCCCAATAAAAAGTAAAATGACATGTCAACCATTTCGAAATGATGTACTATTTTCTATATTTATGGATAGAATGCTAATATATTTGAACGGCACGTCAATATCTATGGTCGTGATATCAATTTCTATTGTCGGTATATCCATATCCATATTTACTGCATAGTAATAATGGTAGAGACAGCGTATTAATATATATGGACGAAATGTAAATTTTTCTGGGACGCATAATCATAATAGTTCAACAATTTTTACTATGGATTTTCTAACAATATTACAACTTGTTGGAGCGGTTTTTTTAAATTCAAAATTTTTTGAATTTCTTATCATTGAACATTTTTCTAAAAATTGTATAATATGCCGTAGCCGAATGGTAGAATACTGGGCTAACGTGCCAGAGGAGCATGGTTCGAGTCTCACTGAAACCAGATATCAAATTATATAAAATTTTGTTTTTTTTAACTAACTATTTAGAATTTATCAATAGTTTATATGGATACCATTTCAGTAGTGATTTATCAAAAAAGCATTGATGAAACATTCATATTCATTGATGGGACAGAAATATCAATTTTTATTTAATGTGATATCAATAATTATGGATGTTCGATCCATAGATTTCCCTCCGTGCTGCATTGAGACTTCAAAATGTTTCTGATCTAAAAACCGGAAATATGGTAGGACATATGAAGATCTTCATAAACGATCCTATATTGCAAGTAAGTGATGCTCAGGATCACGCGAAAATTTGAGGTTTCAATCGTAGATCGAGTGCTCTGGGAAACAGGCAACCCATATGCTGAATCCGATTCGGAGATTTGGTATACGGATGGATCGAAGCTGGAAGATAGTAAAACGGGAGCTGCTATCTATGGACCAAACTTCAAAATATCGGTACCAATGGGTAGGTACCCCACTATTTTCCAAGCGGAAATCCATGCAATAGAAATCTGTGGCAGAGAATGCCTCCGAAGAGGGCTATCCTCCAAGCGAATTTACAGTCAGGCCGACCTACGTGCCTTGCAGTCGTACACAATAACTTCGAAGCTTGTTTATGAGGGCGTCACAGTCCTTAATGATCTGGGGGCCAAAACAAAGTGTTGTTAGGTTGGGTCCCAGGTCATGAAGGACAGGACGGCAACAAAAAAGCAGACCACCTTGCAAAACACGGTGCTCTAACAGCATTTTATGGTCCGGAACCCTTCTGTGGGCTCACCAAGGCCCACGTAAGGGAGACCATAAGCAACTGGGAGGACAAACAGTTTAGGCAGCATTGGCTTAGCAGCCTAGGACAGAGGCAGACCAAACTCTTTATAGAACCATCGCAAAGAGCTTCGGCCAGGCTCATTAATCTAAGAAGGGTGGATCTAAGAACCCTCACTGGGTATTAAACGGGACATTGTAGTCTATGTTATCACCTGAGTAAATTGAATCTGTCAGATACAACAATTTGTCGGTTTTGCGAACTGGAAGAAGAGAGTTTGCTACCGTTCGGGGTATGGAATAAAAAACCTGAGGAGGTGCTCAAATTTATAAATAGCCTCCGCATACAGCAATAAGCTGATAGGTCACACAATAGATCGTACTAATGGTCGCGGTGTAATAAGACCTTATAATAATAATAATCTTCGGTTGCACCCAACTTTCTTACTTCTTTTTAAGTGAAAACGGCACACCCCATTTTATCAATTTATTATATTATATATGTCAGGGAAAACATTAGAACGTTTCACTCTTACCCTTACCGTTTTGAGGTTGCACATATCAACGTCGGGTTGGTCGCTGGCATATTGCCATTCCATCAATGAAATTAAATGAATCAAAGTGTAATGTAAAACAAAATGCGCCACGAATGCAAATCGATTAAAAAAAATTCTACTTGAATGCAGTATATTTCATTGTACTATTTAAATTTACTAAAACGCCAAAATGACTGCCAGTGAGTGCTGCCTGCTTGGGCATAGCTTAGCGCTAAGCGGTCACATGTGCGTTGTGTAGCATAAATTATAAGCACATTGCCACAAGCTATTTTGCCACCAGCAACAGCAGCCATCCGAACAATGCGTGACAATTGTGTGACCGTTAGCTGCGCCTTGAGTGCGGATGGGCGCGCGCGTTTGGGTTTTTAAGTCAACGGGAAGTATTTATGGACACTGTGTAAACTAATTAAGTGCGTTTAGTTGAATAGACTTATTGTATGTATTTACAACTATAAACTTGCATACAGGCGAACAACAACAACTGCAATAGCCATATACATTTGTGCGACCATTTGAATCGGATAAAAAATCGTTCATTGGCTTTTGATCGTTAGTTTAAATTTAATAGCACTGCACTAACAACATAAATATTGTTGTACAATAAAAAGTGAAATGTTCGCTATCGTGACAACACCACTTTTAATTAATGAATACATCATCAAACATCTGCTTTTACACTTTTTTCCAACAATTTCGAGTTTTCGAAGCGGCTCTACAAAGTTAGAACTGCCACAACTTTCGCATGGCAAAAAGTTTTTGTTGCTCACTTGATGCAATTTTATACCATTTAAAATGGTGTTGCTCGTAGCTTTAACAGAGGTTTGTAGATGCAAAGATATATCTTTATAGAAACAACACAACTTTATTTTATTTCAATTTGTTTGTTTTTCGCTTTTCGTTTCTATCTTTTTTATTATTATTTTTTTTTATAATTTATTTTATTTGGTACAATTAATTTTATTTGTTTTTTAATGTTTTTTATCTTCTTTTGTCTTTTTTAAGTTACATTGAATTTAATTTTATCGAACGGTAGTTTATTATATTTTTTTTATAATTTTAATTTTATTTTGTTTTATTTCACTTTACTTTATTTTATATGTTTTTGGTTTTATTTATTTTTTTTTTTTACTTTATTTAATTTTATTATATTTTTTTTAAGTTTTGTATTTTATAAATTTTTTTTTTTATTTTATTTTTTTTTTTGTTATTATTTTATTAATTTTTTTTTGCTTTATTATTTTATTTTATTTTATTCAAAGCAAGGACTGAAACCGAAACCGATTAAAACCGATTCATTTTTCAAAACCGAAACCGTAACCGTTATTTTTATCTGAAAAAATAACGAAACCGTTTCAAAAGCCGGAACCGGTTCCAAATGGTTTTGCATTTTTTTAATGTCTTCTTTTTGTATTTATGGTACCAGAGGCTACCCTGAATAATTTTCATGCAAGATGGTTTAAAAAGGTTACAAAAGACACCTTTTGACCTCAATATCAAAACTCCGGAAGAGGAAATTGAACTATAATCGAATGAAGCCATCGAAAAAAATTTACGAGATCCGAAAAAAAATATTTATTGGCCCGTCTCAGAAAGCATCACTCATATTAATGCTCCATTTTAACATATTTCTAAAGGAAAAAGTAGAGTTAATGCCATTTTCTCAAGTAAACTTTAAAATTTATCTGGACGATCTAGAAATTTTCATACATTACTTGAGAAAATGGCCATTAATTTAATAAATTTATTTAAAACAAGTAAGGAAAGCTGTCTTCGGCTGTGCCGAAGGCTAAATACCTTTCATGAATAAGCGTCACGATTTTCACTGTTTGATCCCCAGTACAGCCTGTGTGAATTTAACTTTAGCTCATACCGAAATGATCGAAGCTATCGATTATATGGGGACGATGTGTTATATTGGTCCAATCTCATTGATTTTTAACATCGACATTCCACATTCTAAAATAGCAACATTTACGAAATTTCACGTTCCTACCGATATAATTACAGGAGTTATCTACCAAAATCCGTTTATCGGAACAATCGATTGTATGGGGGCTATGTGAAATATTTATCCCATTTCAATGATTTTCAACATCGATATTTTACATATAAAAATAGCGATGCTTCCAAAATTTCGCGTTCCTATGTGTTTAATTACAGGACTTATAGCCCAAAATCCGCTTATCGGAATAATCGATTGTATGGGAGCTATGTGAAATATTTATGCCATCTCAATGATTTTCAACATCGATATTTCGCATATAAAAATAGCGATACTTCCAAAATTTCACGTTCCTACCTATATAATTACAGGAGTTTTCTACCAAAATCCGTTTATCGGAACAATCGATTGTATGGGGGCTATGTGAAATATTTATCCAATCTCGATAATTTTCAACATCGATATTTCGGATATAAAAATAGCAATACGTCCAAAATTTCACGTTCCTACGCGTTTAATTACAGGAGTTATAGCCCAAAATCCGTTTATCGGAATAATCGATTGTATGGGAGCTATGTGAAATATTTATCCCATCTCTATGAGTTTCAACATCGATATTTCACATATAAAAATAGCAATACTTACAAAATTTCACGTTCCTACGTGTTTAATTACAGGAGTTATAGCCCAAAATCCGTTTATCGGAATAATCGATTGTATGGGAGCTATGTGAAATATTTATCCCATCTCTATGATTTTCAGCATCGATATTTCACATATAAAAATAGCATTACTTATAAAATTTCACGTTCCTTCGTGTTTAATTACAGGAGTTATAGCCCAAAATCCGTTTATCGGAATAATCGGTTGTATGGGAGCTATATGTTATATTGGTCCGATCTTGCTGGTTCCGACAAATGATTCCTATATTGGAAAATGGTGGCCGCATACCAAATTTCAGCCAAATATCTCAAAAACTGAGGGACTAGTTTGCGTTCAAACAGACAGACAGACAGACAGACAGACGGACAGACGGACAGACGGACATGGCTAAATCAACTCATCTCGTCATCCTGATCATTTCGGTATACTTATTGATGGGTCTATCTCTTCTTCTTCTCATATTTACAAACATCGGACCAAAGTTATAATACCATTTCATGTTCATGAAAGGTATAAAAATCCATAAATAGCGGGAGTAATACTTATTTATTACTATGTTGGAGAAAATCCAACATGACCACCGGTTTAAATTCACACTTTTTTTGCATTTAGGTACATATTTGAGTTTTGTAGAAGCACATTTTTTTGTTGTGTTGGTGTTTTTATTTGGAAACCGAAACCGGAACGAAACCGTGACCGAAACCGAAATAAATTTTGAAGAACGAAGCCGGAACCGAAACTGAAACCCCATATAAAACCGAAACCGGAACTTTTAATCGGTTTATACCTTGATTTAAAGCCATCTAATTTCATTTAATTTAGCTTCATTTTATTGTATTTTATTTTATTTCATTTTATTTCTCTTCTATCAATTTCATATTTTACGCTAACCATTAACTTCTTAAAGATTCAATATAGTTTAACAACTAACATGAAATGTATAAACCCCTCATTCCAACACAAAACTGTCCTAACTGTCTTTGTTGTGTGTACTTGTAGTTCATGTTAACTAAGTAAATACTTCAATTGTCAGCTATCTCAACATCTATTCAGCGTTAGTGGGGGCATTGCATCAAATGATAAGTCAAAGGATCTATCTATGCAATTTGGTTTATTTCTAATTTAGCTGTCAATGTTCACGCAAGTTATAGCTTTTATCTTTGATCGCAAGTTTGTAGTCTTGTTGTAACATCACAACTTACATATCTCTTGAACGCAAATAGGCCCATAAATCAATTAATTTGAATTAGATACATCACTTTGATGAATTAAGAGTTTCGAGTTTGATAAGCAAGGCCTGTTCTTTGAGGCTTTAAGACAAATTCATTCTTCAAATTCCAATAGTGTGTTTCTTTGCAACGAGGGTTTAATAAAGAATTTGCTAAGAACTTGAAAGAAAACTACGGGGTTCTAAGATATAATAGTTTCCTGACCCCAAACTATGAGACAACTACAAAATACTTCGAAAAAATCATTCACGAGTTCTATCATCGTCCAAATTAATTAAGTATGTATAACCAATCCCAGTGGCCACTGACAACTCCGCACAGCTATGTAAACAATTTCAAAGATAAGAATCTATTTGTCTCTGTGAAATCTCTTTGTTATGCAAGACTTCAAAATGCCAGCGATGTTCATCTTTATTAATTAAACTACACAACATATTTACACAATTACACACCGACTTTCCAAGCAAACAAATGTTTTTGGAATTGAATTAACTTTGCCAACAATAAAAGACACTTAATAGGACATTTATACACAAAAGAGACCATTACAAACTTAGAGCTGATGTGTGCAATTTCAGACACAAGCTTGAAAAGCTGTCCACCAGAAAGTGTTACCAACCTTCATACACACGAAGGAGTATCTAACTGAACAAAGTCCCCTAGCAACTTTAGACATGAATATTTGTATTTACAAAATATATAGTTTCACTATATCTGGCAAGAATAAAAATTCACATCTATTTACACATATACCAGAGCTGCTCATTGTCTGGCACGTGGGCGTAGAGTTTTCAACGTGTCTAATCAATGGGCCTCAACTGTTCCCCCAATTTTACAGTTTGACTTATCCCTCTCTCTTTATTTACGGAAATCATAGATTTGTGTCTAAATGTCGATCCGCACGATTTTATTGAAGTTTTTTTTCTTTAAATTGGTTATATCTATAATTTAGTTTTAGGACCTCTCCCTGTTATTCGCGTTTTCGCTCCCATCTTTTAACCCATGCACAAAATGCAATTGGAAATGTGTGAGCATCCCTGAATTGATATATGCCAGCGAACATGCAGGTTCGAGAACGATTAAAAAAGCAAATCCAATTCGAATGTTAGAGGTTAAGAGAACGATTTGAGAAAAAAAGAGAATTATAGAACAACAAGGGAACATAAATTCGATATCGCGGAAAATTTTAGATTTCTAATTGAATTTTAATAACTTTCTTCTCTAACATTTCCTTGACTTGAGAACTGCACTATGTTTTAAAATATCTATAAGGTAAGATTCTGTGTTTGCTGGATTGCAATGGTACCTAGAGTATGTACACATTTACTCAAGCGGGACACAAGCAAACTTTATTTACTGTTGTAGTTTGCTAACATGAACAAAGTGACAGATGCAAGTTTTGAAAGGATTTTGCTCCTAAGTTGAAGGTATACATAAATATCTACATATCTTATACAAAGCAGACATTTGCTAGGCCATAATTAATTTTGTATATGGTTATTAATAGTTTTGAATCGTTTTACTTTCACAACTATTTTCACACCAGAGAGGTTACACTACTATTATGTAAGAAAACTTTTGTCAACGTTAAATTTCATTAAAAAACAGATGTTAGTGTCCCAATAGCTTTGTGGGTGCATGACATCAAGGTAAGTTTGTGCATACGTCATTGTCATCTATGCCCAGCATTGACATTTTTTCTCTTGCCGTGAAAAATGGTAAAAAAATGGTTGTGGTGAGTTTTTTCCATATGAGCTTTTACCGCATTAACGCCTATTATACAATTGTTTAATATTTTATAAATTTGAAGGTTAATTTATTGTCACATTTTTTCTTTTGACAACGAATATCGATGCATATTTAGCGGATTTTTGTATTATTCGATTTAAGCCACAATAAATAATTTGAACAAGTGAAACAAGTTTGCTGGGAAAAAACAAAAATTTGTATTTATGTAAATAACTGGCGTCAACATTCCATGGGTATTTTATTTTTGCATATCTAATTAGTAGCATTTGTTTAAAAGCTTAATATGTGTTAGGATGATTAGGAAAAAGGTAATTGATTACTATAATAATTTCGGAGATACTATCCAAACATGATTTTTTTTTTTAAATACATAGGTAGGTCCTCCGCCTTAGACTTTCAGAGTTTTGCCTTAGTACTTACTAGAAAAGAACGAAGTAATATTCTAACATTTATTGCAATGAAAAAGCAGAAGGAGCACCACCCATACTAATGGGATAGGGGTAGGATAGGGAAATGGAGAGGTATGGGGAAGGGATTGGAATAGAGAAGGAAGCTAAATATGGAGAAAAAGAAAAAAAAAAAAACGATATGAACGAGGAAAAGGAGAAGAAAGTGAAAGATGGGGCATAGAATAGGAAAGGATGGATTGATAGGAAAACAGCCGAAATGCAGTAGAGTGAGTTTTTGGGCGGGTTATCGTCTGCGGTGCCCTCTAGTTTAACATAAGGCTTTCTTAACGAGTAAAGGGCAAACTTTAACCCCCAACATTTTTGATTTGTTAGGTTTACGAAAAAATTATATTTCACATTTTTGTAGTTTGTTCAATTTTTCACAAGAATAAAAAAATTAAAAGTCCAATGCGGAGGGACGTTCCTTCTCCGTATTTGAAGAGGAGTTTCGAGATCTTTTCAGCAATTCCTCTTCAAAGTACGAATACAAAAAAAAAGGTTTTTATGAATCACCCTAATGTTTATAAAAACACTGCTTTAAAATAAAAACCAGTTAAAAGCGATATAATCAAGATTCACAAAAGAGAAATGAACAGTGATCTTATTTGTTTAGGTATCGAAAGTAATGATTTAAAAGATTAAGACTAACGAATTTTTAACTAAGCTTTTGAACTAGAACTCTGGTCAACATTGTGCTTTTTTTTCATTTAAAGTAAACTATTGAAACGATTTTAGTAAAGTAGCAAACCGAGATCGTAACAGACATCAACTCCAAAATTCAAGTTGCTTAGAAATACGCGATAAAGGGTTTCTAAGTTTTTCCCTGGTTGGTATACAGATCCGCCAGTATTGTAATAACAAACCCTTGCATGTCGAAAATTTTGAAGACATCTGCAGGCGAATTCCAGAAATCTTCATCCATCTCCATCTCGTAAATGCTACAATATGCCAGAATGCTTAACTCTCAGAATTTTAGGAGATGACGCTTATTTGCGATTCTGATCCACAAGCCGCCTAGCTATGATAATAGTGCGTTATCTGCACTCTAGATGGCGCGCAGGCATTTTAGTTGTGATCCTTGCAATTCAGAAAAAGCCAGAAGTAAACCGAAACGCCCGAAGTTACTAGCTACTAATCCCTTACTTTTCAGCGTTACTCTACTTTTTTTAATTACAAAATAAATTGCATTTTCGTTAAAAAGAAAGTCGGTTAAGAACAGATTTTATATTATTATATACACCTTAATTTATTTATTTATTGAGTTTTTCTCTATAAAATTGTTGTACGGACATAAAAAATGTTTTTTTTAGTTATAACTTTTAAATTATAAATAATATTACTTTTGTGACTCCGGATTATGATTTTTGGGACTGAAACTCGACTTTTGTTTTTTGCAGTTTTAGTTGGATAGAAAAAAATACAATTTCCAAAATTGTGGGCGAATACATTTAAATATAAATTTTTCTTATAAATTACACATATTTATTGTTTTTGAGTATTTTTACGGGCTAAAACAACATATTTCTACCCTTTTTCCCCAGCGTTTTAGCAACAACTTTCTTTCGTCGCCAAAATTTGCCAGCTTTTGGAGAAAATTGGAGATTTTAGGAGATGGCTAAAATTGCAGGATCCCAAAAACATTTGACTTACGTTATTTGATTCATTTTGCGTTCATCGCATAAATATGCCAAAAAATGAAGCAAAGATGGAGATTTATAGAGAATTTCTTTCACTGGAATCGCAAAAGTCGCTAAAGTTTGGCAAAATGAATTTAGAGATTTTAGGAGATGGAGATTAAGCATTACCGAAAACTGGAATTCATGTACTGGAGTTGTCTGATTGAGTAGTGTAGCCTATACTTTGTGTTTACTATTGCGATAGGTTAAGTAATACAATTTTATTTAAAAGGGACCTGGAGGGATGCTAAAAGATTAAATTACCATAATAGCTCCACGAATCTTTTGAGTACACCACTGCTCTAAATTTAATTGTTAATAAACCATTTCTGTAACTAATTTTCAAGCAGAAATTCGAAACAAAATGCTACTTACATCGCTGTATATCCTTCATGTTTATTTCCCATAAGCACACTTACCTGAAAATAGAAGAAATTAGGTAATTAGTAAGCTAATTTATTATATTTCACGACTAACATGCGTGAGTTCATAGATATGTGGGTATGACTTAACTACTTAATATTAGAGCCAAAATTTGATTATGCATTACACAAACTGGCAAAAAGTGAGGTCGCCATAACACATGCTCAAATATCCGATTTATTCATTTATTTATATTGTTAATTTGGCTCTTAATTACAAATGTATGACCACCTTTCGAATGTAACTTATGCTGCACAATTAATTATGTTGATTGGAGTAACATAGCAATATAATCAAGCCAAATTACTGTAATTGTGTACACTCGTGCTTCCGAAAATAGCGACACAAAGATAAACATTTGTTAAAATGTTAACACGATTATTGCACATTCATTTATGTCCCTCAACGATACCGAGTTAATGTAAAATCCCTTACAACTAGTATCATATACTTATATTGAAAAAAAGAGTATCGCTACGTTCATTGATGATAACATTGAATATTTGAGGGACACATAAGCCCCGCTTACATTTTTAAAATCTCTGTCTCAAAAACTACATCCAGTTAAATTTTCAAAGCAATACATTGATGCCTCAAAATTGTACAGAGAAAAATCTAGAGTATCGTTTAAAAATGCGCAAAATTGTCTACATTTTTGCATTCATATCATCAGAGAAAATAGTCAATATGTCAAACTAAATATCCATATGCTTTTTACCGTTTTCAATTCATTAACCGATGTGTAGCATTCGTGTATCCAAAAAATTAAAGGTTCGGCGCATTTGCCCATATCTTTTTTTTTTTTAACTTTTAAAAATGGGATGCCAAATAAAAAAGTTAGAAACGAAAAGCCGTTTAAGCTATTTTTTAAGGATTTAAAAAAAACGAAGCCCTCTCAACATAAACTTCAAATTTAGGGGAGGTCTTCAGCAATTTTGTTTTTGTATGGGAGCCGTCCTCCACTTGTGTTTGTCACTTAAAACCTTTAATTTAAAAAAAAAAACCAATTTCCTTTACGTCCATTTTCATAGATTGTAGATCTCAAGTCTGCACCTTTTTATCGCTTAGCCGCCAATCTTTCAAATTCACATTTAAAAAATCTCAATTTAATAACGCCAAGTTCACTACATAAACAAATAAATGCTTTCCAGCTAAGCACAGAATTTTTTTTATAGAATGTAGGTATACAAAAAACCATTCAATTACAACTGTAAATTGGAAGGTTAGACGCTTCTGCTCTCAATTATGCTAATGAGACCAGTGGCGTGCCTTCCATACAAGCCGAAAAGCCCGGCTTGCCTAGCTAATCCTCTATGAGCTACAATATGTTTCAAAAATGTATCGTAACAATTTCTTTAAGGTTTACATTTGGTTTCACTAACTGCCAATAGCATAAACATATAAATAAAGCTCTTCCTGCCATCTGTCGGCTGATAGCAAAACAATTAACATAAAATTTTTTCAGCGCATATGATGGCATCTCTTACTTGCTTACTTAAAATAGCCTTTAACCGCCTAGGCGATGATTGCCATCTCGCTTTTACTTATTGGCTTTTACCTGGCTTTCAAATCCCTTACTAAAATGTCAGTTTTTTCGAATTTAGAAGAAATTTTGTATGCAACTACGAAGCCAGCTTCGTGCTGTTGTTACTATAAGCTTTAAAGCCAAACTGGATATGTATATACATATCTACAATGTTAATGTGCAAGAGCTCTACTCAAAAGTTATTGGCGCATATTTTAAAGTAGAAAAAAAGAATTCAATAGTGGTGATAGCTGTAATATTTTTTTTTTTTGCTAGGCATTATAAAATATAAAAAATATTTTTTAGGTTTCTTAGGTCCACTTGCACGACGCCGAGTTATCTTTTTAGCTCAGAGTTAATTTGACATTAACTCTGAGTTAAAAATATAAATTTTCGTTGTGCAAGTGAGTCTTGGCTTCTGCGATGTATGTAAATGGGAAATAGTGCAAGTAAACCTTTTCCCTTGGATTGGAAAAGCTTAAAAAATAACTTGCCTATTGAAGAAACCTAAATGTTTAAGTTTTTCCCCGTGTGCAAAAGTCGATAAATATCTATCCTGAACTCTTCTTCTTCGTCTGAAATGTTCTTTGGCAGCAGTATGTGCTTTTGTTGGGGTTATAAGGACTGGGGCTTGCCTTGATTGAAACACGTAGGCACGCCACTGAATGAGACTATCAACCGACACCGTTTTACGCTAAAGTGCGTCCACCCTGTTTTGGTGGGAAGAAAAGCCAAATGTCAGCACAATTCAAATAAAAGGAAATTTGAAAGGAAAGGAAAAGTGTAAGAAGTGCATTGTACCTACCATTTTTCAACAAAATTCTAATCTAGCCAAGCACTTGAAGGTAAAGTGAAATGGTCGACAATGTCAAATATTGTAGAAGGAGCATTGTCGCCTGCAATTTCACAGAAGTGTGAACATAGCCATGTATACCTACTTGACAGTAAGAGGAATTTTTAAATATGCATGAAGTAAAAGTGCTTTGAAAAACATAAATAAACGCTGTATGGGCAATTGTTATTTTAGGCATTTCTTTCTTGTTGGGTTCGTTTCATATTTATAAGGGCATTCCAAAAACGCGTTTATCTTCTAGGAGTTGAGCTCTTTTCTTTGGCACTTTATTTTTGAAAATCGGACAAACAGTGTTTTTTTTCTGATGCTCTGCACAAAAAATCCCTTTGCGTATTATTTATAATGATGAGATCACGTGGCAAGTGGTAGGACCACTTATACTTAGAAATATTTTAAGATTTCAAATAACTATGTGGAAATACTGTAAAAAATTCCTACACTGAACCAAAAACGTACATGTTTTTAACGAACAAAGTTTCATAGAAGTTCACGCTGATTTTTTCTTAGAATCTAAGAAAAATAACATATAATTTAAGAAAAAATTCTTATTATATATGTAAAAATACGTTAAATTGTATTAACGTCAGAACTTCGTTCATAAAATATAAGAACTAAAATTCATTAATTTTTTGGCTGAATTTATTCTTAAATGTTACGAATTTGTTCTTAAATTTTAATAAATTACGTACGTTATATGATTATAAGAACTTTTTCTTATTATTTAGAACATGTTTCGTAGATTTTAAGAACTATTTCTTATATTTTATGAAAGTGTCATAGATTGAACCAACATTTTCTTACCTGAGCAGACAAAAAATTTTTCATTCTTCAAGTCACAAAGAGGAAAGGAGAAAGCGTGAAAATTTGCACCGATTAAATTAACTAAGTGAAAATCCATTAACAAAAATGTCTGATCAAAAGAAGGGTGAAACAGAACACATCAATTTGAAAGTATTGGGTCAAGACAATTTAAGATCAAGAAACACACAAGCGTGAGGAAACTTATGAATGCTTATTGCGATAGAACGGGTCTATCCATGCAAGTGGTACGGTTTCACTTTGTTGGCCAACCCATACACGAAAATGATACGACAACATCATTGGAAATGGAAGAAGGTGACACTATTGAAGTATACCAACAGCAAACGGGCGGAGGCTGGAATTAATTTTGAAATTAACAAAAGTAAAGCTATATTAAAAATTAAAACAAAAAACACTTAAATATTAAAGATCAATTTAATATTACAAAAACAAACTACACACAAAAAATGATAAAAAAAGTGAAAATATAAGTATCATAAGAAGAGATAAGAAAAAAAGGGCAGACAAACTCATAATAGGCAGCAAAACGAAAAAAAAAAACAAATTCATGTAAACCAAAAATGCTGCTCACAAAAGTTAGAGATACACCGCACGGTTCGTTGTTTTGCGTGGAAAACTAGCACACTTCGTTCTCTGCGTCGAAGACTAACACGCTTCAGTTCTATGCTAGTTTTCCACGCAGAAAACGAAGTGTGTTAGTCTTCCACGCAGAAAACGAAGTGGGCTACTCTTCCACGATAACAACGAACCGTGCTAGTCTTAAACGCAAACAACAAACCGTGTTAGTCTTCGTTGAGAACGACGATGTATAAAAACTATATACTTAGGCAAATTTTTGTTACTACTTTTAAATACTATTTTTTTGTAAACAATATTTAACAATAATAATAAAACTTTCATGGATAATATGCTTCGTTTTTTGATTTTTCTAGGAATGGGTTCGTATATTATAAGAATTAGTTCGTAAAATTTAAGAATTGATTCATACATTCTAAGAACGAGTTCGTACAATTTATAAATGGATTGTCATATTCTAAGAATGAGTTCATAAAATTTAAGAATGGATTCATACATTCTTAGAATGAGGTCGTATAATTTATGAATGGATTGACATATAGAATCAGTTCGTACAAATTAAGAATCTTTTCATACATTCTATGAATAAGGTCGTATAATTAATAAATGGATTGTCTTATTCTAAGAATGAGTTCGTACAATTTAAGAATCTTTTCATACTTTCTAAGAATGAGGCCGTAGTATGTATTGACATATTCTAAAAATGAGTTCGTAGATTCTATGAAGGAGTTCTTAGATTTTAAGTATTATTATTAAAATTTTGTTTGACATGAGTATTTACGAATTTTTGTTCTTAAATTCTACGAAAGCGTTCTTTGGAGAGCTTTTAATGAAAAAAAAATCGTAAAATATATGTACTTTTTCGTAGAAAATATGCACTTTTTTGGTTCAGTGTAGTAGAAACCTTTCTTTGGAGAGCTTAAAATACATCTCTATTCACAAGCTCATCCGATTAAGTAAGCCCAAGAAAATAGCGGATTTGTCTAAAAATAAGGTGGCAACTCTAGGCGGTAACCCTATGTATGTATGTATGTATGTTAAAGTGGCTGCCTCCGCAGTCCACGCGGAGGCTCACGTGGGCCTTAGTTTGGTCCGTTGTGATACCACGAAAAGAGCACTAATTTCCCTTTCTGTAGATCGGCCTAACCCAGCAGAACGGTCGCATCCCCCAAAAAGTTTTGTAAGAAACCTTCTGAGATGCGACCGCTCCGCTGGGACGGGTCGAGGCAGGAGGCCCCAAAACACATAAAAACCTTGAAAGGATCCGTCCGTCCGTCCGTCACCCCCATACAAAGTACAACGTATACGTTGCAACTCTAAATGGTGATGACAGACAGACGGATCCCCCAAGGTTCCATGTGTTTAGGGCCGGAGTTCATACACCCATGAAGCTAAATCAGCGCGTTTGTCTGATGTAGCGCAGAATATCATCTATATTTGCAGATTCTAGCTCCGCGAGGCATCCAAAGGAGTGTTTGCGGAGACATCGGTACCTGGTTTTCGACAGAGCGGGACAGTGGCATAGATAGTGTTCTACACTTTCTATCTCCTCCTCGTCCCTGCAGCTGCGGCAGAAGTCATTTGTATAGAGGCCCATGAGAGCGCCATGGGTTCCCATAAGACAGTGTCCTGTAAGAAGGCCCACTAGTGGGCTAATGAATAGGCGATTCAGATGAATTACCGATTGCGACCTTTTTTCGTTATGTTTGGGCCAAATTTGCCTGGACGTTCTGCAAGTCTGCTCCATGGCCCATCTTGCGTCGGCTTGTTCTATGAACCGGGAACACAGCCAGTGCTTGCATGTATTTAGAGGGGGGCTCACCCAGCTGCCGGAGGTGATTGTATGTAGACAGGTGCCCCTCCTTGCTACCTCGTCGGCAGCGCAGTTACCCGATACAAAACTATGGCCTGGGACCCATATTATACTCAGGCTGCACTTATCGGCTTGCTTATTTAGAGCTTCCCTGCACTTAATCGCCACTAGTGACGACGTCTTACTACTTTGCAGGGATTTTATGGCAGCTTGGCTGTCGGAAAAGATGGAGATAGAGTTAGTCACCGGCAGGTTAGTCAGATAGCGAGCAGCTTCCCAGATAGCTATAAGCTCAGCCTGAACGACACTGCAGTGGTCTGGAAGGCGTAAGCTCATATTAATGTCGAGCTTACTTGAGAAGATTCCACTGCAAACTTTGTTGTCTAGTTTAGAGCCGTCCGTGAAAACGGAGATTTCTTGACTTCCCGGTTCCACGCAATTTTTCCACTCGCTCCTCTCTGGGATCCACGTTCCGAACTTATTATCCCAGCAAGGCAGTGGTATTGCGTGGTCCAGCTTTAAGTAAGAGTTGGGGAGTTGCTTTAGGATTTGGGTATGCCCAAACCTGCAGTCCCTCCAGGGTTCTAGTGCGTTGAGCCTAGCTGCGTTGCAACTGGCAGTAAATTTCCCATACACGTCAGTGGGAAGAAGAAAAAGTATGGTTTCAAGAGCCTTGGTGGGAGTGGAGGGGAGGGCACCGCTAATAAGCATTGCTGCCATCCGTTGCACATTTGCGGCTTTGGTTTTGTTAGATTCGATCTCTAGAGCCGGCCACCATATGGTGACAGCGTAGAAAAGTATAGGTCGCACCACTGCCGTGTAGATCCAGTGGACAATGTGGGGCTGAAGACCCCACTTTTTTTCGATTGCCGACCTACAGGCGTAGAGCGCAATTGTGGCTTTCCTGGAGCGTTCCTCCATATTACGCCTCCAGTCCAGCCTTTTGTCAAGAATTACGCCAAGGTATTTAACCTCGGTAGAGAGTTTGATCACCCTCCCATTCAGCGATGGGGCGGTGAAATCTGGTATATCGCGTATGCGGGTGAAGAGCACCATCTCAGTTTTTTCACTGCTGATGCTTAGTCCACATTCCTCAGACCAGGTATAAAGACTACCTTTGCCTTGGTCCATTCCGTGGGGATATACGCCAGGTTGAGGCATGCCTTGTAGATTTGAGTTAGCAGCGGACTTATAAGATCGTTCGCTGCTTGTAGTACGGCGGGGAATATACCATCTGGTCCCGGAGATTTGAAGGGTTTGAAGGACCTGATTGCCCAGTTAACTCCTTTTTTTGCTGACTATGTGGTCCAAGGGCCGCGACGGTCTTGGGTTAGATTGCGAGTTCGAGGGTAGGTATGGTTGAGAGGTGCAGCCCGGAAAGTGGGCCGTGACCAAGGTATCCAGGATTTCGGCACTAGATGAGGCCCATTCTCCATCAGCTGTACGAATACAGCTGAGAGGAGTAGGGTTTTTGGAGAGGACCTTACGTAGGCGATTTGCCTCCGAGACTTCCTCAATATTGCTTGTGAAGTTTTTCCAGGATTCCCTTTTGGCTCTCCTGGTTAACTTTTTAAAAGATTTTAAGGCGTCCCTGTAGGGGGGCCAGATCCCTGTCTGTTTTGCCTGATTAAAGAGTTTTCTGCTGTTCTTCCTTTGCTCGGAGATTTCAGGGGTCCACCAGTACGGTTTCTTTCTACCCCTTTTTTTAATCTCCGGGCAGGCTGCTATGAAGGCAGCGTTACAAGAATTGGTGACAAGATCTACTGCTTCGTCTATCTTAGACGGTGAGTCTAGCTCACCGAGAGAAGCAAACGTTATGTCTGAGAGAGGCGCTTCATCATATCTTATCGGTAGGCAAGACCTACCGTGAGAAGCGTTTTCTTGGAGGGTAGAGGACAGGACCACTTTGTAAAGGTCCCAGTCCGTACGTCTCCTGTTCCTGTAAACCGCCATAGGCGGAGGTCGCAAAATCAGATTAAAAGTTACGTACATATGGTCAGAGTAGGAGTTATCATCGGAAACTTTCCATTCCTTAACTAAGTCAGAGAAAGGTCCTGAAACCAGAGTAATGTCTAGAACTTCCCTCCTATTCGAGGTGACAAAAGTCGGCTTGTCCCCAGAGTTACAGATATAGAGGTTGTTATTTATGATAAAATCAAAAAGAGACTCACCCCTTGTATTTGTGTCGGTTGAGCGCCATGCGAGGTGGTGCGCGTTGGCGTCGGCTCCAATGAGTATCGGAGGCCCCTTGAGTTGGGCCTCCTTTACCGCCTTGCTGAGCCTATCCTGTCCAGAGATGGGGCGATCGTGCGCAAAGTATGCGGACATCAGCCAGAGGGTATAGTTCTGCAGCTCGAGGCTGATACAGGTGAAGTCAGCGGTAACCCTAACTAAAATAGTTTTCTTTAAGCATGACATAAAATTACTTTTTTTTGTATACATATTGGCATTACACCACATTTTTGTAAAATTTCAAATAAGTGGCAACTATGTAAAAACTTCCAAGTGGTAAAACTTAAATATTAGAGCTTGAAACGTACCATATTACGTGTATTGAGTAGTTTGTCCAATTGGGTTAAATCGTTTGCAAAATAAAAGGGAATTTAAAAAAACTAAAAGATGGAAACCCTAAGTCGTAACTCTACCAATATATCACTGAAATAAAAAGGTTGAAAGTGCACATTGAAAGTAACATATTAAAACCATTTTCAAAGCGATTATGGTAATACTGTAAATATTACAGTATTTACTGTAAAATTGGCAGAAAAAACATGTGATTTTTGAAAAATATCAATTAATGATATGAGTCCACTTTCAAATTTACAGTAATTTATGTCAATATGATAGTGTCCACTTTCAAATTTACAGTAATTCATGTCAATACAGTGGCGCAGCCAGGGGGTGGTTTTGGGGGTTTAAACCACCCCTGAGATATAAAACTGTATATGTGAAAACTAGTTTTCATGACATGTTTGCAAAAATTTCGATTGCACGAAAATCGAAATACGTCAATTCCATAACAGGGGCCTAAGCTTTTGGGCCGTTTGCATAAGATGGTGTCACACGTTACATCCATATTGACGCGATCCATGGCTGTTACATCCATACACCTAAGATACAGGGCCATAAGTGTGCACAGGTAGGAAAATCCGGTTTTGACCCCTAACTCAAGATTTTGAGGGTGTCCGGCAAATTTCTTGTACGCAGTTCTTCTTATCTCATTGAGATCTAACAGAATATGCTATCTCGTCCCAGGTATTTTTTTCGTGTTGCGCAGTGTAATAGATTCAATGACAAATAAAAAAAGGTGTCTGGCCCTTGTTATATAAGTCAATATAAAGTAACATTTACTGACAGGCATCTATGTATGTATGTATAATAGACTGGGCCAAAAATTCCAAATTTGGTTTTTTTTTTTTTAAAACTTATATTGATTTGTTGATTGTAATGGGATTGTTGGAGTGTAATGGGGTGTGGTTGCTGAGTGACCGCGCTCAATCCCGACTCTTGCGTCCTCGTTCGAGCACTCTGGGCAACGTTGAGCTACCTAGGCTCGCGGCAGAAAGAGAGGGAGCCCCGGGGGGGCCACTCTGACATACTTGGTTTAAGGGCTCACCGGGGTCTTTTTCGCAGCGTCTGTACACCAAGAGGTGCGGCTGTAAGCGGGCGTCTGTCTTGAAGCAAGCGGCTCGCTATATAAATGTGCAAAACTTTTCCCTCCCAATCCAGGGTGTTATGCGATACCGTGCCCATTGGACGTTTGCAGCCGGGAGGCAAATCGTGGCTGTAGTCGAACGGAGCCTCACTGATACCGGGCCGCCTCAGGGAGTAACTATGGTCTTACCGCGGTATGGGGCTCTGCCGCGGCGGACGACACACTTCCCCTTACACTACCCTTGACCCTAAGCTGGCCTTGTCCGGCGAGGGGTCGTACGAACAAGATGAAGAACACACAAAATACAAAGCAATTAACGACTTCGTTTACTCCGCAGCAGAGAAGAACTATGCTGGAGCAAGCGAAAACACAACGCCGGAGGACAAACTCCGCCTCAAAGTTAACTGGGAGGCCGACAGCGATGGAAACTACGGGTCAGTCATCCCCCAAACTGCTATCAAGTAAGAGTGACTTGATGGGAGCAAGCAGCAGTGCGGCTGCCTACGCAGTCAAGCAGAAAACGGCGGAAGCTAAACTTCCATCAAGCGCTGGTACGAAACCCAATCTCTTCACATCTGGGGCAATGGTCTCAGCAACTACGAGTCTGAATCCCTCCAAAGAGGCATCTCCCCGACGCTTTGCGTACTGGGATAAAAGAAAGGCCGCAAGGATCCTTAAAAAATATGAGGGAGCATCGCAGGAGAAGCTGTCGCCGGAAGAAAGGAAGATGGTGGAGGAAGTGAAAGCTCTGATACCAAATTTCCAGAGGCCCTATGTGCCTAAGAGGGTGAACGGTAATCCTTTCAAACGCCAGAGATCGGACGGAGAGGTAGACCCCCATCCGAAGCGGCATCAGGTCAACCCCGTAGTGGGAAAACTCAGCTTTGCTGAAGTAACCAAGGACAGAATCCGTTGGTCCATCCCCAAAGACCAGTGGCTGTATGTCCGGAATGAAATGGGCAGGGCCCTCCTCCACTTAATGCGTGAGTCTCCGGGTAGTCCGCCGCGAGGTACTGACGCGAGCTGGCACCAAGGTCAGATCAAAATATTCGCGTGCGAGGATGCAAGAACTGTCGCACTGTATAAGGCAGCAGTTGCAAGACTGGGTGAAGTCTACCCAGGGGCAAGACTAGATGTCGTCGACTGGAAGGACATTCCTGCTCGGCCAAGGGCAAGGGCATGGATTCCTGCCGTCCCTGCAGAACCCGAGAATATTCTTGAGATGCTGCAGGTCTGGAATCCGTCTCTCCCGACGCAGGATTGGGGCGTCAATCTGGTCGATGATGTGGTTGGGCCCAATAGACAGGTGGTTATCACTCTGAATAAGGAGGCGCTCGAGCCCCTTAAACGGTGCAACGGACGAGTGCATTACGGCTTGGGTCAGATCGTGATCCACGTATACCGTGGCGATGCACAGCGCGCTGCTATTCCGGACGCTCCGGAGGACTCGGAGATCGAGGCATCGGAAGGGGAAGCAGAGGAGTTCGACGCGGAAAGTATGTTATCCGCCACGTCAAATTGCGATGGTGCTGCGAACAACTCGGCGATAGAAGAAAGCCTGCTTGACGAAGAAGGCCTCGACGTCACGATCGTGGCTAAACCTGAGCACACTAACGTTGATGCTGCTTCAGACAGCAGGGTTCCCGCCACGCCAAATCGTGCAGGTTCTCTGAACAACTCCTCGTTGAGAGACAGCCCCCGGAACAGGCCAGACCTCGACGACACGCTGGCGGCAGGGATGTCTGAGCTCTCTCATGTTGGTGGTGCTTCAGATAAATCTGCACAAATCTAAAGCAGCCTCGGCTGTTTTAAGCAGTCGTCTTTCTAAAGGCGACGTAGACGTGGTCCTTATCCAAGAGCCCTGGGTCAATAGCTCTAGGATCTGTGGATTGGGGACTAAGGGGTACAAGCTCATCCAAGCCAATGATGAGGGCAAGGTCAGAACCTGTATTTTGGTAAAGTCTGAGCTAAACACCTTTCTATTACCCAACTACTCAAATGGTGACGTTACAGCTGCCAGCTTAACAGTCGGCAGCACCAGCCTAACGATGGTGTCGGTCTATATGCCCTATGACGCCGAAGAACCTCCTCCACAAAAGGAGGTGAAAGATCTGGTGGATAATTTCTGTACGGGCCATCTTATTATTGGAGCTGACGCTAATGCTCATCACGTCCAGTGGGGAAGCTCCGATATCAACGCTAGGGGCGAGTCTCTGTTTGACTACCTACTAACAACTAACCTGGTGGTTTGTAACGTGGGTAACGAGCCTACTTTTATAACTAAAGCTAGTAGGGAGGTTATAGACCTCACTGTTTGTAGCGAAGGCGCTTATGAGTGGGTCAGAAAATGGCGTGTTCTTGATGAGCATTCATTTTCTGACCATCGGTACATAGAAATTGTGTTAGACTTTATTGTTGAGCAGCCAGTTATGAAACGAAATCCACGCAACACTAACTGGCAGCTACATAACCAAATATTAGCTAGGGACCTACCAGTATTACCTCCACAAGCCCCCTCATCAGTGGGAGAACTGGATGATCTGGTAACGACCTTTACAACGGCGCTCTCAAATGCCCTAGAGCAGGCTTGTCCAGTACCAAAACCACGCGGCAAACATAGACCCCACTGGTGGTCTTACGACCTGGATTCGTTCCGTATATCATGCAGGAAGCAATTTAACAAGGCCAACAGCATCGGTACGGAGCCTGAATGGCTCGAATATAAAGCTAAACTGAGGGCCTATAAAAAGGCTCTAAGGCAAGCGAAGAGAACTTCGTGGAGAAATTTCTGCACCGGGGTCGAAAAAGTCGATGATACAGCGAGACTTAGACGAGTGCTATCAAAAACTCAAACAGCCATTAGCTATTTACGGAAGCCTGACGGATCTTGGACCAGCACGGAAGGGGAAACCCTGGAGCTGCTCCTGAACACACACTTTCCGGGGAACTTGTATGATGCACCTGTAGCATCTGCAACAAACCTGGCGGTAAACATACCCATTACGGAGGAAAGGGTAAGGTGGGCAATCAAAAGCTTTGAGCCGTTCAAGGCAGCTGGGCCAGACGGGATTTTCCCCGCACAACTTATAAACACGCTGGAAATATCAGCTAAATGGCTGGTAGTTCTCTTTTCAGCCTGCCTGGCTCTTAATTACATTCCGTGCTCCTGGAGAAGCGCCACGGTAGTCTTTATTCCAAAGGCTGGGAAGGCCTCACACTATGAGCCTAAAGACTACAGACCGATCAGTCTCTCGTCTTTTGCACTTAAAACCTTCGAGAGGATAATTAGCGATTATCTCTCCTCTACTATTGATAGCAACCTTATTTCTAGCTATCAACATGCCTACACCAAAGGTAAATCAACGGAAACTGCGCTCCACAGCCTAGTCTCTATTGTTGAAAAATCATTGCACGAAAAGCAGTACTGTCTCGTGGCCTTTCTGGACATCGAAGGGGCTTTCAACAATATAAGGCCGGAGGCTGTTAACACTGCTTTAACAAACCTGGGCATAAATAGGTCTCTTATTGGACTAATTGATCAACTACTAAAGGGAAGGAAAATAGTTTCTTCACTGGGAACAGTTGATCTTTCACGCTATGTCACAAGAGGAACGCCTCAGGGTGGTGTTCTCTCCCCGCTCCTATGGAACCTCACCGTAAACTCGCTGCTACGAGACACAAGGTGGGGGGGCGGGAAGATAGTGGCATATGCAGACGATTTAGCTATTGCATATAGGGGCAAATTCCCACAAACCCTGTGTGACTTGATGCAAGTAGCACTGCGAGAAGTTTCTTCATGGTCCTCTCGCTGCGGACTTAGCATCAACCCGGGAAAGGTGGAGCTTGTCCTTTATACCAGGCGGTACAAGATACCACCGCTGAACCTACCAGAACTAGATGGCGTGCGCCTGAACTTAGCTGACAAAGCCAAATTCCTAGGCACAGTTCTAGATAGAAAGCTTAACTGGAAGGAGAATGTCATCCAGCGCCAGAGGAAAGCGTGCATTGCACTTTACACGTGTAAAAGAGCCATTGGCAAAAAATGGGGGCTCAGCCCCAAAATTTGCAGATGGATCTACACTGCGATAATCCAGCCAATTATGCTGTATGGAGTCGTGGTATGGTGGCCTGCGCTAGGAAAGGCAACAAACCTAAATCTGTTAGGAAAAGTCCACAGATCGAGCATGATCTGTATAAGCGGGGCGTTAAGAACAACGCCCAATGAAGCTCTCCAGGCCATTCTTGGCTTTTTGCCACTCGATCTGGAAGGGTACCGGGCAGCAGCAGCATCGGCTGTGCGTCTAAGGGAAACGTCCGTCTGGGGCGCAAGCACTATTGGACACTCCTGTATTCTAAGATCTTACAGCTTTCTCCCTCTGAGCACAGATCGGTGTGCGACCACAACAGTCGGAGATTGTTGTTTTAGAATAAACATTCCCAGCAGGGAAGACTGGGAGAACATAGATCGGTGTCCCGCTACTAATGGCGGCACTTGTATATACACCGACGGCTCGAAGTTAGACGGCAGAGTCGGAGGAGGGGTTTACTCAAGGGATTTGGACCTAGAACTCTCCTTTAGACTACCTGATCACTGCAGCGTCTTCCAGGCTGAAGTTTCTGCAATCATGGACGCCGTGACTTGGATAGGTGAATGTACCATCGGACAGGATATCTGTATTTTCAGCGACAGCCAAGCGGCCATCAAATCCCTTGGCTCTTACTCGTTCAACTCTGAACTGACGCTCAGCTGTCGTCGATCTCTTCAAGAGATGGCCCAACAGAACCGCGTGAACCTCACATGGGTCCCGGGACACAGGGACATTGAGGGAAACTGTAGGGCAGACGAACTTGCCAGGCAGGGCACGACCAAGCAGATTCTTCAAGATAAAGAGCGCATAGGTGTGCCGTTTGCCACGTGCAAGCTAATGCTGAAGGAGCATACACTCCGCGAAGCCAACGAAAGATGGCTACAAGCCCCAGGGTGCCGGATATCCAAGCAAACCTGGCCAAAATGCGATCTTAAAAGATCTAGACACATATACGCCCTAAAAAGGAAGGAAATCTCCATATTAATAGGTGTTTTAACCGGGCACTGCCTTATTGGTAGGCACGCAGCAAGGCTAGGCGTTCCCTACCGACGATGCTGCAGGAGTTGCAAAGATGATGAGGAAGAGGAAACGGTGGAGCACCTCATCTGCAACTGCCCGGCCTTAAGCGGAGCGAGAAGGCGCTCTCTGGGAGTTCCCTTCCTGGTTAGCTTAAGCCAGGTCGCGGAGCTAGACATAAAGGACTTGATGGCCTTCATCAAGTTATCAAAATGGTTCGAGGAGGGGTAGCGGTGTCGGTTAGGAGTGTCAGTCCCGGGTTTCGGCTATATGGAGAGTCCCGACAGCACTGGGATTTTCCATATGGCCGGGCCCCGGGATTGACTTTCCTAGTGTTTGGTGGTATCACAACGGCCCTTTTATTACTGGCCTAGGTGTGCCTTTGCGGCAGCCACTTCTACCTACCTACCTATATTGATTTTCTTTTTAAGAAAGGTGAAAAAATTACTGTAATTTTTTAGATTTTTATATTAAAGTCTAGAGGTCTATCATCGCTAGTTTAGATTTTACAGACTTAACCTCCAACTTGATATAAAAACGACAAATCCTTGTTGAAAAAACACCTGAGCATATTTTTGTAGGAAAAAGCTACAAAAGCTACCTAGACTGAAATTTTGAAATATGAAAAAATCAACATCGAATAAGGCTAAATACATATTCTTAAGGGAAATTGGATGTTGAATCCGAATTCGATATCAGAATTTAACAACGGGCCCGAGGTTCGGCCCTAACCGTGTAAAAAAGTCCGATATTATTTTGTGAAGGTTAGTGAAGAACTGCGACCTGTTGGCTACTTCTGATCACGGATTTGGATTTAGCTCGCCAAAATACATGAAAATTAATGTATTGAGGTCACAGATCCGTCAATTTTTTTTTTTTTTTCTATTGTGGCTGCGCTATTTGAAGACTGTAGAACTACACGCCCGCAGAGAAAGACTATATTAAGCAAAAATATGTTTGAACATATATGAGAAATGTACATTTTTTTGTTAAAATATTGATTATAATGATAAATAATCATGTAGAATATCAATAAACAAAATTTATTAAAAAAATTGGATCAAAAACACCAAAAAAGGATATATGATTTTTTTTTTTTTTAATTTAATACTAAATAAGTTTTGGAAAAGTAACTTTACAAAGAAAAAGTTGTTTAACCTTTTTTGTAGCCCACTCAATTTTCTTTAAGAATCTGTATCTATCTTTGTTTTACATGGATATTTGCATTTTGACAATTTTTGAAAGAAAAATGGGAAATCGAAAAAACATGCTAATTTTTGAAGCCGAATACTAGAAAACGGCTAGTCTGAGAAAATTTTGGTCAATGCAAATTTTGTAAGGAATTCGATTTCCTTCAAAAATATGTTCAGGTAAATGGTGTTTTACAACAATGGTTTGTCGTTTTTATACCAAATATGAGGTAAAGTCTGTAAAACCTAAACTAAACTCTAGACTTCAATTTAAAAATATGAAAAAATTACAGTAATTTTTGTTCACCGTTTTAAAAAAGAAAATCAATATAATTTTTGAAAATACGAATTTTTGGCCCAGTCTAATGTATAATTATCTTTTTTAAATGCTTTCTTTACGCTACTCCTGACTGGCGCTATAAAATAATTTTGTAAATAGTTGTGCTAGGAAAATATTAAAAAAAAAAAAACAATTAAAAACCACCCCAAACCTTTTCTTCTGGCTGCGCCCCTGTGTCAATATGATAGTATTTTCGAATAATGATAGGGGGTCACTTTCAAAATTGATATTACCCATTGTTGGACGAAAAATTACAGGGTTTACTGTTAATTTGACGGCCGTTTCTTGTAGATTTTTTTCAGTGATATTATTGTCAATCCTCTTAAAGTATCCTAAGTGGCAAACTTATAACTTATAACCAGCTAATCTTATATATTTTTATATCCAAAACTATCTCCGAAATCGATTGACCGATTTTGGAACGAACTTGTCCTATAGATAGTATTTTAGGATTGTCTACTTGGGTGTTGCCACTCAGGGCTTTTTAGTGTTAAGCAAGAATTGCCAATATATTTTCGGCTGCGACGAAGATATTTTCAAGCAGGGTTCTTACCTAACGAAATTTTGTATCCTTCCTGTATCGGAAACGATTTCAACCGATTTGCATCAAAATTTACATAAAATTACAAAATTTATATTTCTTATGATATGGGGAAAATGGGATCAAATAAAGATATTTTCGACCGAATACCAATTAAGATACTTTTCAACAGAGTTGCCACCTATGGTTGGATATTGCCACTTGGGCTAGTTTACAGTGTTGTCACCTATCGGTCGAACCGTTATTACATATAATGTACGTATTAAGCACAGCTGAGTATACAAATCATCATTTATAATCGCTTAAAGAGCGTTGAAATTGTGTGAATATATTAATGAAGGTTAAAGGTTTATGAGTTTTTATGCGCTTTCTTGCTGGACGATCAAAGGAATCTCCTAAATGTGCCGATTACTGCAGTTCCACCTCTCCAATTCGTGTGTTTGTAGCGGTATTTTTTATGTGGTCGCGACCGTCCCACCTCTTCGAACTAATTTTACATAATTATTATGCCGGCTTCTTTGTGCTGCTGTGAAACATGCTTAGGTACCTACATAAATATGAATATGAGGAAGCATAAACACAAGTTGGAAGATACCACAAACTGTATTAAGGTAAGAAAACAGTAATTTTGTTTCCTACAAAAAGGAACTTATGTTAGCAGCACGCGTCAGTTGTCTAATCTCATTGTGGATACGATTGGATTTTTTTATTCTTTACTAGTATGTAACCTCCGATAATCGGGTGTGTTTTTTTAGAAAAAAATTACTTTGACTAAAAAAAAATCCAGGGGTAAATAATTAAACTTTAAAAGCTAATTTTTCAAGAACAAATTAACCTATTGGAATTGTTATAATTTTTTGCAAACATGCTCATGATAAGCTTTGATCTGATATACATTTCTTTATATACGTATTGTAGTTTAGTCTAGCTAAGCGCCGTGTTTTAGAATAATAATATAGATTATAGGTACTTCTTCTGTGGTATAGAGTCGGTAGAATGAGATTCGTAGGCCATCTCATAATTATTAAAGTTTTAAAAAAAATCAAACTAAAATATCCTTCTCAGTGATTACTGCCGCCAAATGTAAACACCAATTGATCCTCTCCACCATGAGGGTTTCCTCTACTGTGCTGCAAAAGTCAAGTGGCCTTGTTTAAGCTTCTTTATGCAGGCCAGTAAAGGCAGACCCATTTCTTTCAACCTAAAGTTGGGAAACTTTGTTAATTTAATGAGTATAGCGATAACTATTCTTGTGGTACGTGGTTTAAAATGTATTTTCACATTTTTGTTTCCTTTTTTTCACACTAGGGGGATTCGCTAAGTATTGCAAACGGTGCACGGATTGTACGGATTGCACGGATTGCATGGATTGTAAAGTCACAACAACAAAATACACGTAAAAAATTATATCCTATCCGTACAATTTATACAATGCTCAAACCTATGTATATTTTTATGCAAGAATTGTAGAAAATAAAAAGCAGCACAAAAAGTAAAAGTAATTGTCAGCGCCAACTTTTTTCAGAAAAAAAAATTTCAGCTTTAATGAAAATTATTTGACGTTTGTTAAGTTTGCTTATACTATCCGCGATTTTTGTAAAAAATGTTTGGATACAGTTTTCTTACCTTACAAAACAGTTGAATTCCAACCGTTCTTCACTGGCACCGAAGATTTTTTCACTACCAATAAAATACTTCTAAATTTGCTACCGAATATTCTTTCGTATTGCTTATTTGAATTAAAGGTAAAATATAAATATTGAAAATTTAAAACAAAAGTTAATTTACAAATTTTTTCCTAAAAGTTTATAAACGGAAAAAATTTGTTTCAAGTGGGTTAAAATATTTTTCTTTCTTTGACATTATACCCTGGTTCCGATTGAGAGCAACGTCAAATTCAAGCACACTTTGTTGAATTCGTTTTGGATTTGATTTAAAATCTTTAAAAAAGAAAAAAAAAATGTTTGCGTTTCTGAGATTTGCGGCATTTTTTCGAATTTTATTTTATTTTCTATTTATAGTTTAACAGTTAAATCTTCTGTTACATTTAAGCTTGCTACGATTATACAATGGGGCGCTCGCGTAGTATTGTAAATTTCGACATAGGACTTTTACAATCCATGCAATCCGTGCACCTCGCAAGACTTAGCGAATCCCCCTACTGAGTAACGAAGTTTGTTCCTGTTTATGCAACCAATATTGCCACATTTGGAAACCAACTACAAAAATAATTTGCATGCAGCGCTCGTTTTTCAAATGTTCAGGCGAGCAGCGCATGAATTGAGTTAGCTCATGCATATGCACGACCAAAAAAATCCTTACACGCAAGCACATTTGTATGCTACCAAGGAATGCGTAGGTATCTATATATATTTCTATCCACACGCCACAAACTCACTCAGTGCTAGTCAGAATCCCCAGCCAAGTCGTAAACCAACGTTTTTTTTATATAGGCGCCTAGTGTTTCTAACATAGGGATGTGCTAAGGGACGCCAATTGCCAGATTTTGAACAGCATCTCGGAACAAGGAGGGCCACGTTGAAATAAAAAACTATTAAGACATGTTTCCGACTTGGACACTACCATATGATATAAGCCTTGTTGGCACTAGTTTCATGTTAGACAGAAGATTCTAGTTTTCAACCAGTATTTTTTCTGAGTCGTTCAGTTTTTCACTGTGGGATACATAGGTAGATTGTACGCCTAAAACTAAACACATCAGTCAACATATTTCGCTGCATACTTAGAGACGTGCATACCAGAATTTGCGGCATTAACGAAACCCCTTACAGGTCTGAGGTGAAATTGAACTGCTTTACGCATTTTCCTTCCAAGCGCGGCTATTAAAAAAAATTGTGAAAATAAAGTTGAGAACATATTTGTTTGTTAAAGTTTACTAAACGTGCAATTGGGAAAGAGGCTGGAAGTTCAAAAATTATAGTAAGCGATTAAGCGGCTATGTACTACGTATAAGCGTCTAAGTCTATTTTCCCTCACGACGCAACTCATAAAGGAACGGATCATATATATGAAGATGTTTCAATAATGAGCGAGCAAGATAAGCATTACAAAACTGGCTGTTGGCTACAAGACTTCACCAAAACTGCGACACTTTGTTTCCCGCCACGAAGTAAGCCATTACTACAAGAAAAGGAAGCGACAGCATAGAAGAGTTTCACGACAAGATAAATGACATCGAGGATACAGTACGAGAATTAGATGGATCGGTAAACGTTGCAGAAGACTTTTCACTACGCAAAAATTTCGAAAAACCTAGAACATTTGGCACAGTAGAGCTGCAGCTTGCAGCAGGAAGCTTGAAGAACAATAAAGCCCCAGGGTCGGAAGGCATTCTAGCAGAAGCCATCAAGGAAATAGCAAGAATGGGACCTGAAGCCCTCCTGAACATCTTAATACATACCTCAACAACGGCTTCTTCCCAGAAATTACTAAGAAGGAGAACCAAGTTCACCATCTGCGTACTAGCCATTGTGCAAGTTAATTTACGCAGTTCCAAGTAGTATTTTTGGTCTCCTTGTTTACCAAGTGCATACCAATTTTTGATCTCTTTGGTTGGTATGTCACACTTGGAACAATTTTTGATCTCCTTGGTAGGTATTTTTCACTCGGAACTGCTTGCTAAGTAAAACACAATTTTTAGTTTTGGACTTTTTTATTATTGAACACTTCACTTCGAGCACTATTTACTTTCTGCCTTACCTTAAAAACTAGGCAAGCTTAAGTACTTTTTTAGCGACGAACCCTTTAGGCAGCTCAAGCGCACGATTTGCTTCGGGCAAACCTGAAGCTTCGGCGCGAAGAAAAAGTACTTAAACAAAGTGTGGAATAATCACAGCAGCAGTCACTTGATTAATCTTGGCGGTCAGCTATCGCTGTACATACGTACATATATGTATCACATACATGTAAGTTTGTATGCCAAAGCAATGCAATGTCTGTATGTTTGCAATATTTATGATTATTAGAGTGCAATACTAGTATATATCTACTGCTGTGTTAACTCCCCCCCCTCTTAAGCTCGGAACGTCCCTGATCCGACAGATTTTTTTATTTAAGAACCCAAAAAATAATTCAAATTTACAATTTTCTTAAAAAGTAATTATTTTGTTTATCAGTTTGAAATGAATTGTTATTTAAGAACCAAAAAATATTTCAAATTTATAATATTCTTAAAAGTAGTTATTTTGTTTTTTAAGTTCTAAATGAATTGTTTAGAAAATGTATGCGAAATGCATAGATAAAAGTACGTATGTTTGCAACAATTGTAAAAATACGTGTAAATTTATTGCTGATACATTATATGTACTTGTTTTAAGCAAAGTTATTAATTAACGACTATGATTATATTAATAAAATTTTTACAGTGTAGCCTATACATTATATGTATTTGTTTTAGACAAAGTTATTAATTAGCGACTATGATTATATTGAGACTTTTTTACAGTGTAGCCTATACATTATATGTATTTGTTTTAGGCAAAACGATAAACATTAAATAAATATAAAAAAAAATTTACATTCTGTTATCTTTGTGTTTAAAGAAATTTTTACAGTGTAGTCTATACATTATATGTATTTGTTTAAACAAAGTTATTAATTAGCGACTATGATTATATTGAGACTTTTTTACAGTGTAGCCTATACATTATATGTATTTGTTTTAGGCAAAACGATAAACATTAAATAAAAAAAAATTTACATTCTGTTATCTTTGTGTTTAAAGAAATTTTTACAGTGTAGCCTATACATTATATGTATTTGTTTTAGGCAAAACGTTAAACATTAAATAAAAAAAAATTTACATTCTGTTATCTTTGTGTTTAAAGAAATTTTTACAGTGTAGCCTATACATTATATTTGTTTTAGGCAAAAAAAATAAAAGAAAATTTGAACATTATGTTATCTTTGTGTTTGAAAATGTATTGTACTTTGATTAACGGCTACCTTTACACTCTTATTTTAGTAGACTTTTAAACTCAATATATTTATTTTGTTGATTTATTATTTTTTTAAATTAATTAGTTAACGAATGTTGTCTTTGTGAATTTTTTTACCGTTTATCATTACGGTCGTACCTAAATCTTTTTGGACGGTAGCCTGAATATAAACTTTGTTTAGTTTTGTACCCAACCGTTTATTACGTCGAACAAAAACTATGTCACCTTCGGTGAAAACTCGACTATTATTGCCAGAGCGTTTTAGAACTTTGTCTTGGGCGGAAATTATTTTTGATTTGATTTGGTTTAGGTGAAGTTCTGAAAAAGTATTAATTATATCTATGGGTTTGGCTTCAACAGTGGAATGTATTGTGTTGTTGTATTTATAGGTTGCAAATAATATAAGTTCAGTAATATCGGTTATGGTTTGTTCTGATCTTATGCAGCGAGCTATCTCTGTAATGGTGGAATGAAAACGTTCTATTTGGCCATTGCTCTTGCTGTGCAAGGGCGGAACGAAAAATTGCTTTATTTGAAAATAATCTCTAAGCATAGTGGATATAGTGTTTGACTGGAAAGATTTTTCGTTATCCGATATCAAAATTTTAGTGTTTTTAAAATTGTTTAGTAAAATTAGTAGTGCGGTTTTGATGTCTACGGTTGATCTTGATGCTATTGGAAGTGTTATTACAAATTTCGAAAATTTGCAGATGCATGTTAGGAAATGTTCTTTGTCAACTGAAAATATGTCGATATGTAAAATATGGCCTGGGTATTCCGGAATAGGAGTTTTACCAATTTCCGGCCTAGGAGGATGTCGTCTATATTTATTTTCAAAACATATTTTGCAGTTTTTTGAAATCGTCGTTAAAGTTTTCTTTATTTCAGGAAAGTAATATTCGTTAGTTATTTGTTTATAATTTTCATTTATAGAACGGTGGGCCCTATTGTGCTCGGTGGTTGCAGTCTCTATTTGGTCATCTTTATTAACAAGGTCGATTACAAGTTTTTCCGTGTGCAAAAATTTAATACCTGGGAAGTTAGATATTACCATGGATTGAATTTTTGCTAACGTATCGAGTTCGCAGAAAATTCCATTTACACCATTCGGGTTAATACAGTTACGAAGAGTTTGCAAAAGATATTCAGGCGAATTGAATCTAATTGTATGTCTGATGGATTTTTGAAATAGAATTTTAGTGCTTTTGCTATTAAAGTCAGATTGAGAAAGTAAAAGTTGCGTTTTAAATTGGTTAACTGGACACTTAACTGTTTTTATAACCTCGCTGGAAGATATTTCACTGTGGGCTGTATAATCGGAAAAGTTGTGAATATACTGCCGTGACAAAGCATCAGCTACTATATTTTCCTTGCCTGGTTTATAATGATAGGTAGAAGAGTAAGAGTCAATAAAGGCAGTCCAACGTTTCAGCTTCGAGTTCGGATTTTTTTCGGATATTGCATACGTTAGCGGTTGATGGTCCGTGTAGATATGAATATCTTTTACGCCGTAGATGTAGTGTCTGAGTTTTTGGAATGCCCATACTATCGCAAGTAACTCCCGCTCGTTAGTGGCATAATTTTCCTCGCCCTTCGATAGTGTGCGAGAAATCATCGTAATCGGCTTGCCAGCTTGCGACAACACAGCACCTAAAGCAACGGATGAAGCGTCTGTTGTAATTTCAAAGGGTTTGGAATAATCCGGGTGTTGGAGAAGGACATCTTCGGATGATAAGACATTTTTTAGTTTTTTAAAAGCCTGCTTTGCATCGTTATCGAAGGAGATGGAAATATTTTTCGAGTGTTTGCTTTTAACATGACCGTTTTCACCTCTCAAATATCTTGTAAGGGGCTTGGATATTTGAGCGTAGTCCTTAATAAACCTTCTGTAATAGCCAGAAAGGCCAAGAAAGGAACGCAATGCTCTTAGGGATTTAGGCTCCTGGTAGTTTGATATTGCCTCAATTTTATCAGGGCATGTACTAATTCCCTTTCCTGATACCACAAACCCAAGAAACTCAACTTCTTTTTTAAAAAATTTTGATTTGTCTAGCGAGACGCGCATGCCTGCTTCTCCTAATTTTTTTAGTATTAAGTCAACGTGTTCGAAATGCGATTTTTCATCGGCGGAAAAGACAATAATGTCGTCCACGTAAACGTGGCATATTTTGCCAATGTGTTCCCTTAACACGTCATCGATTGTCCTTTGGAAAACACTAGGGGCATTCTTAAGCCCAAAGGGCAGTCGGCAAAATTCGTATTTCCCATTGTTCACGCTAAATGCAGTTTTGGCTCTATCTTTTTCCGCGAGAAGAATCTGGTGAAAACCTGACTTAAGGTCAAGAGTGGTAAAGATTTTAGATTTCCCCAGGTTCGCAAGTATTATTGAAGTGTCTGGAATAGGATATTTATCAGAAGACGTTTTTTCATTAAGCTTTCTAAAATCTATTACCATTCTTAAACGCTGGTTGCCTTCGTCATCCAAGCCCTTTTTTGTAACTATGTGTATTGGTGAATTATATGACGAGTAAGATTTTTGAATTATGCCATCTCTGAGTAAATCTGATACCTCCTTGTTAACAAAACCTGCTACGGACATAGGATTTGGATAGCTTCGCGAGTAGATGGGTGCGTCGGTTGTTGTTTCTATGGTTGCAATTACTCGCGTGTTGAAAGGGAGGGCTCTATCTGGAGACGCAAATGAATTTGAATTGCATTTAATCAGTTCTTGAATATTTCTATGTATGTCTTCATTAGTGGGTATGATATTATTTACCTCTTGGCAGTAAAAATGATAAACTTGTTCTTTTCCTTTTTTGTGAAAAAGAAGGCTATCTTTAATATCTAATCGCGCTTCAATTGCTCTTAAGAAATCATATCCGATGATTCCGTCGAAACTCTTTAGTTGGGGTAAAATATAAAAGGTAGCAGTTTCTCCCAGTATAAAAACCTGACATTTTTCGTCTACTTTATTCAAACCGTTTATAGACCTGACTTGGAATGGTTTATCTAATTTTGTTATACCTTTAAAGAAATTGAGTTTTTTAATATAATTTTTCGAAGTGCCTGTATCTATAAGGAATTGAAGAACTCGCCCATCCGAGAGGGTACGTTTGAGAAAGGGCAAGTTCGAATTTACTCTAAAAAATTGACCTCCTCCACTGATTGGGTTTCGAAGTTTTCGGAGTAATATGACTCGTTTTCCATCGTGTTTATTCGTTGCATTTTATTATACGGTAGTTGAGTAGAATTATTACCGGTATATGTTCTTTTAGGATTATTATTTGGTAGTTGTTGTTGTTGCTGTTGTTGTTGCGCATATCCAAGTTGCTCAGTACGAAGTTGGGCTTGGTTCGAGTAGTTTCCGCGCTGTTGTTGGCTAAATTGGTTTGCTGGTTTGTTTTTAAAATCAGTCTGTTTCCTAAACTGGGAGCTTCCGGGATCCACATCCATTGGTGTTGGTTTGGGCTGAAAAGTTCGCGGCGGTTCTGCGTGATTGTTAAAGCTCGGAGGCTGTGTACTGGATGAAGTTGGGTTATTATTGTATCGACTAGCTAAGGCGTACGTTTGCGCGAAATCGTACCTTGCTCGGTTGTGTTGTAGCTCTTGCGCTATAGCAAGTGCAGACGGTAAATCCGGCGGATTTGCCGAAAATAAAGTGTCGCAAAGTGGGCGTCTCAAGCCAGATATGAATACTCTAAGGGCGTTTTCCCTAGCTCGTTCGTTAAATGCTGAAGTCAGTGTTTCGTTACCAGTGTGTGTCATGATATTTTTATTAACTATTAAAGTTAATTGTTTGTCTACTGCCGCATAATATTCATCTATAGTCATACGTCCCTGTCGTAGAGTATTTAGTTCGTTTTCTAAGATATAAAGAGGTCGCTTGTCAGCATAGAGTTGATCCAATCTAAAAATTATTGCATTAAAGTTTAGGGGTGTGTTAAATGAACTTAAATTTTCATTAGCGGCCTGCGTTATTTTGTTGCGAAGAATTCCAATGGCAACGTAGTATGCCTCGGACCCTTCGACGTAAAAATTTATTGCAAATTTCGCTGCCGCCCTCCATGCTGGGTATTCCCTTATGTTGCCCGAAAACTCTCGCACCGATTTAATAAGATTAAGATCTGTATGTGTGTTTTCCACACCAGGGACTATTCTGACAGGTGGATAACGATCCTCTTGTGAGGGAGGAAGATTCTGAAAAGTTCTAGTGATTTGTGTAATTTTATTATCTAGGTCGGCCCTGGCGAGTTCGACCACTGATTCTACCAGAGATAGCACTGCACTGCGATCCATGTTTACTAAATTAAATCACTTAATATTTTGTTTAATAAAATAAAATTATTCACCACCGCCTTCGTTAGTCCTGATAATAAACGATTGTTTACATCCAACAAAATTATATTGATTAACGGCTCAAAAACAAAAACAAAAAAAAAAAAAAAAATAGATATCGTATTCTTACCAAACGCCTAAAATAGTAACACTGTATTCCAAGTAACTCGAGATTGCTGACTACGCTAGATCTTCTTTGTTTTTTTCAATGCTCCGTCAGATTAAATTTTCTTTTTGACGTTTTGGTTAAAGATGATTTCAATTTTGCAATTTTTTTCTTGGTTAAAGATGATTTTTGATTTTTTTACTCTTGTTCTTCAAAGGTAAATTCACTTATATTTAGGCTCAAAGTGTATTGGGCTTTTGATAAGCGATTTTTACAATAGTGTCTTGAATTAAGTGTTGTTGTTTTTTTTCACTCTTCTTCATTTCTATTTACGCACAATGTCATCACCACGTGTTTAAAATGGCTCAATTTTTAATACTATGTTGTGATGCACTTATTCACTTTGTAGCGAAATATTTGACATTCAGATTTTAGCACATGTTTTTTGCTTGTAAAAAGTTTATATTTTTCCAACCAATCTTCTTCATTTCTATTTACGCACAATGTCATCACCACGTGTTTAAAATGGCTCAATTTATCATACTATGTTGTGATGCATTTATTCACTTTGTAGCGAAATATTTGACATTCAGATTTTAGCACATGTTTTTTGCTTGTAAAAAGTTTATATTTCTCCAACCAATCGATTCAGTTTTTTATTATTGTCCAATTTTTTCAGGTACACATAATTTTTGTTTTTAGGTCACGTAAGCCATTGAGTTGGGCGCCAGTTAATTTACGCAGTTCCAAGTAGTATTTTTGGTCTCCTTGTTTACCAAGTGCATACCAATTTTTGATCTCTGGTTGGTATGTCACACTTGGAACAATTTTTGATCTCCTTGGTAGGTATTTTTCACTCGGAACTGCTTGCTAAGTAAAACACAATTTTTAGTTTTGGACTTTTTTATTATTGAACACTTCACTTCGAGCACTATTTACTTTCTGCCTTACCTTAAAAACTAGGCAAGCTTAAGTACTTTTTTAGCGACGAACCCTTTAGGCAGCTCAAGCGCACGATTTGCTTCGGGCAAACCTGAAGCTTCGGCGCGAAGAAAAAGTACTTAAACAAAGTGTGGAATAATCACAGCAGCAGTCACTTGATTAATCTTGGCGGTCAGCTATCGCTGTACATACGTACATATATGTATCACATACATGTAAGTTTGTATGCCAAAGCAATGCAATGTCTGTATGTTTGCAATATTTATGATTATTAGAGTGCAATACTAGTATATATCTACTGCTGTGTTAACTTGCATAATCGATACAGCAAGAAGGCAACTTTTTGAAAGGCTACTAAATCCCCGAATTGCAGCCGCCATATAACAAGCAGGAGGACTATCGGTTAGGCAACACGGTCTCCGGCCTGGAGGAAGCACTTTAGGTGCAATTGATAACTCAATTAAGAACGTTAGAGGTAGCATAGCAAGGTAATATCTACGCGGGTTGTGGTCCTTTTAGACCTTGCTTAGAGCTCAAATTCACACCAGCATGCGTTACTAAGTAGGTAGGCCAACTTCGGAGGACCAAACGAAAGTAAAGAAATCTATGGGGAGAAAAAAACACGGAGGAAGAACTCATAAAAAATTAATTAAGAATTCAATTACTATATTGGTAATGTGGACAGTAGATGTGTTCTTATTTGTTCGAAAAAAAATTAAATCTGTTTTTCTGATGAGTGCCGGCCGAAAACATTCAATGGACCCGAAATAAATTCATTCAATTGAATGCAGTATGAGACATTTTATTTGCTTTTAATCGTTTTTATACTTATATAACACATTAGTTTAAAAATTGTATGTTGTTTTAACGTAGAATTCAGTCAACTGCACTAAACAGTTCTTATCTTACTTTTACCTTTACAAAAAGTACACCTAGTTTCATACATATTAACCTATTGGCATTGGATGAACTGAAATTTGCAAAAAAAACTCTTTCGTTCGTTCTGAGACAAAGTCACTCAAAGTATAATTTGTAAAAGCGGATAAGTTTAAATAGCTACGCCCATTTTTTAACTTTACTACTGGGTTCTCTGAACCAAGTTTTTCAACCATATGGCGTTTTTCTTCAAGTGACACATTCGGGTCGAAGAATGATAGTGCCACCGTTTGTTCGTTAATATACCATAAATGATTACTTATTTTTTTGATAATAACGGAAGATACATTTGTATCTATTTCAGAATATCTTAACGCATCTTTTATGAAATTCAAATCGTGAAGCGGTGCTGATATAGCATTTGTACTTAGAAACCATTTTTTTATATAAATATTTACAAGAAAAATACAAATATCTCGTACTCCGTCGAGTTCCTTTTTTGTAAGGTTAAATTGTGACCGAAATATAAATATCTTTGAGCAATATATTGTTTTGGACATCCACCGAGCGTGACTGATGGCGCCGGGTGTTTTGAAACTGATATTTCTAGCACCAGAAATATCAATGCTAATTGAAGCATTTCTTTATAATCTTCTCGACTATGCAATTTAGTAAGTTGGTTACTACAAAAGTCCTTTAAGTCTTTTTGGTTATTGGAACTAATTTTTGAAAATACAATTGCGTCATCAAGTCCACTTGAAAATGTTTATTTGTTAAAATTTGGCCAACATTTGGCAAATCTTTCAAATATGAGTACACCAGATGCAGAGGTAGCGCCAAGTTTGTTTTCAAAGACGGCGCGAAGTATAATTTCATATATATGGTGTCTTCAAGGTAAATGAACTAAATTGTGGCCTATCATTCTTTCTAAATAAACGGCAGCTCCATTGTCAACACCAGTATTCGAAGCTGTAGTGTCATATGATAAACCTTTTCATCATCATCATTTATTGGCGCTTAACCGCCTAAGCGATTTTGGCCGTTTCGTATCAAAGCACGCCAGTCATTCCTTTTTAGCGATAACGGACGCCAATTGGAAACCCCAAGGGAGTTCAAGTCATCCTCCACCTGTTGTTTCCATCTCAGTCGAGGCCTCCCCCTTCCTCTGCTGCCGAATTCAGGCGACGATAGGAAAACCTTCTGTGCTGGAGCTTCTTTGTCCATTCGCATAACATGGCCCAGCCAGCGGAGTCTTTGGGCTTTAATTCGCTGGACTATGGTCAGATCTGCGTAGAGCTCGTACAGCTCATCGTTAAATTTCCTTCTATACTCGCCGTTGGCATCACGGGAAGGACCATAAATCTTCCGGAGAACTTTTCTCTCAAATACTCCAAGGGCCATCTCATCTTCTCTTGACATTGTCCATGAATCTGAGCCATACATCAGGACAGGTATGATGAGAGACTTATAGAGCGTGATCTTTGTTCTTCGAGATAGGACTTTACTTCTCAATTGCCTACTCAGTCCAAAGTAGCACTTGTTGGCAAGAGTGATTCTCCGCTGGATTTCTAGACTGATATTATTTTCGGTGTTGATACTGGTTTCCAAATAGACGAAGTCCCTCACAGTTTCAAATTTGTAACTATCAACAGTGACATGGCTGCCAAGGCGCAGGTGCGCCGATTCTTTCTTTGATGACAGCAAATACTTCGTCTTGTCCTCGTTCACGGCAAGACCCACTTTTTTCGCTTCCTTATCCAGTCCAGAGAAGGCAGCGCTTACGGCGCGGTTGTTAAGGCCAATGATATCAATATCATCGGCATACGCCAGCAATTGCACGCTCTTGTAAAAGATTGTACCATTGCGGTTTAGCTCTGCTGCTCGAATTATCTTCTCCAGCATCAGATTGAAGAAATCGCATGAAAGGGAGTCGCCCTGTCTGAAGCCTCGTTTGGTTTCAAATGGCTCAGAGAGGTCCTTCCCGATTCTGACGGAGCTGTTGGTATTGCTCAACGTCATTTGACAAAGCCGTATAAGCTTTGCAGGGAAGTCAAATTCAGACATGGCGGCATACAGGCAACTCCTTTTTACGCTGTCAAAAGCGGCTTTAAAATCGACAAAGAGATGGTGAGTGTCGATTCTCTTATCATGGGTCTTCTCCAGGATTTGGCGTATCGTGAAAATCTGGTCGATGGTAGACTTACCAGGTCTAAAGCCACACTGATAAGGTCCAATCAGTTTGTCTACGATGGGCTTCAGCCTTTCACACAACACGCTAGAAAGAACCTTATATGCGATATTAAAAAGATTAATTCCGCGGTAGTTGGTGCGGTTAGCGGGATCGCCTTTCTTGTGGATTGGGCAAAGCACACTTAAATTCCAATCCGGAGGCATGCATTCGTCTGACCATATTCTGCATAAGAGCTGATGCATGCTTTTTACCAGCTCTTCGCCTCCGCGTTTGAACAGCTCGGCGGGTAGTCCGTCTTTTCCAGGCGCTTTGTTGTTTTTGAGCCGGGATATAAATTATAAATTATAAATGATAAACCTTTTACTTTATCTAAAAGATTCCATTATTGTAGTCGACCATATACCACTTCTGCAATATTTTTACCAGTTGAAGAATTTATTTTGGGTGCTCCGAGAAATTTACTTGTACCATTGTAGCTGACCAATACTGCAATTCGATCAACTTTGCTGCGGCCTGTTAAATAACCAATATTTTTAACGCTGCTTACTAACTAGACCAAATTACATTATCAGAGAAACCAGCTGAGATTTTACTGAACTCTCTCAAACGATTTTCCTGACGAAGGCGATGAATTGTGGAACGGTTGATTGCATATTCTTCTACTCGATGGCCCAATGCCTCAACAGTTGCCATTAGTATAAGAGCTGCCATGCCATCCGATACTTTCGCATTGTCCAATGCAGCTACCAAACGCGGAGTTATAAAGTGCTTCCGACCTCTTTTTGTGACAGGAGTAGAGTTGTGTTTTATTTCAAAACTACTATTTGGTTGAAATGCCATTGATTCCACTTCTGTTCTACCTTCTCCATCATATGAATCATTGCAATCGATCGAATTGGCAACAGCTAAGAAATTATGAAAATTGGGAAATTGAGAAAACGGCTAAGAAATTTATAAACAATAATAATGATTTACTCTGTTAGTTAAAATATAAATTACCTGCTTGTAACATTTCTTCTTGATGTTTTCTTTTGCGTTCTTGTTCTTTGCCATGCCACTCTTGTGCTCTTTTTTCACGTTCATATAATGCCATATCAACACCAGCCATGCATCCAGAACGTCCTTTTTGTCTTTGCCTTTCCAGGAACTTTTTGTCTTCGTTAATTTTCATGGTGTCCAATGCATCAGCTGTGGCGATATCAAACAGATCTTCTAAATTGTCCACATATTGCTCGATTACTTTCATTCGAGCACTACCTCTTTTATTAGGTGCAGTTTTTTTAATCGATTTCCACTTTCCGTATAATTTAACAATTTGTCAACACATTTATGGTCTTCACGAATAGGAATTCTCGCCTGATGCCAAAATATTTTGACTGCGTTGATAGTCAACTTGGCACTATCTTTTGCATCAAGATCCACAAATCTCATGTTGTAGAAAAACATTTGTAGTACCTGTTTGTTTGATGGAAGTTTGGCACCAGTAATTTGGTGTGATGTCCGCCCCACCAAATCAATATTGATTAAATTTTCGAGCGATCTGCGTGTTGCAATACTTGATGTAGCCAGAACTTGCTCTGCAGTTGAGAGCAACATGATGTACAAAATACGTATTTGATTAGTAAATGTACGTTAGTTTGACGCGCACGGATACTTTTTGTTACTCAAATCCAAAACTTAATGAATCTTTTTTATTCCTCAAATATTTTTCACAATTTCTATTTCATTGCCAACTATGTATAACTATTTTCAACATATTCTACCAAGTAGATTTTACCACAGTATTTTTTCCAACAAGTAAATTTTCTAACAATTAGATATTACGACAGTGCACATCACTCTAACCAAGCATCATATAAATGCTCTATATTTGTAATTGTTGCGGCAATATACCAACAGGTTATCATAATCTCTAACGAGATTTTTAGCCGAGCTTCTCTTTCCAACTTGTGGTGTGTTGCTTTTTTGAGTTTTCCTACAAGTTGGCGGGACCTACAGTTTTTTGCCGACTCCGAACGGCACTTGCAAAGCAAATGAATTTTTTTTGCTAAGAAGCTTCTCATGGCAGAAATACACCCGGAGAGTTTGCCAAACTACTGCCGAGGGGCGACCCCGTTTTAGAAAAATTCTTTTTCTAAATAATTTTTGATGTTCCTTTTACCGGGCATCGAACCGCCACGACTTGGTGTAGAAGACCGAACACTTAACCGCTACACCACGGCGGCCACCAAATATTTGTAATAGGATCCGATATATAAATATTGTTTAAAACCCTAAAAAAACACACCCTTAAGGATGGTTCTGCTCGGTACGCATGCAAACAGTGCCATGGCGTATACGTAACAAAAGTTACTCATTGCAATCAAAACCAATATAAGGATATTAAAAACTTTAAACAGTTTTCGGGTCCATCAAAAGTGCTTGGATCGCAGCCAAACTTCGCGTGTCCGTTTTTTAGACCGAAAGGAACAACAATCAGGCCGGCACTTTTTAAAAAGTATATTTCTAAAAGTAAGTACACCTCTAGTAGACAGTTAAATCAGTAAGATCGGGCCGATATAACATGAAGCCTCCATATGATCGATTCGTCCAATAAGTTCGCCAAAGAACGTTAAATTCGCACAGTGAAAATCATGACGCTTATTCATGAAGGTATACAGCCTTCGGTATAGCTTTCCTTACTTCTCTCATCTGTTAAACGTTCCCGCCGGATGCGATAATATTTTGAGTTTCTATTCTAGTTTTGGTTGTGCTTCATAGTTTTTAGTTGTTTCTTCTATTTGAGGCTGGTTTTAATGTGAACGCTACTGTAGATTCCACAGTAAGTTTTCTGAAGAAATGAGAATTCGTTTTTTCTTTGCATATCTACTAGACCCCTGCATGAATGGATTCAAACTTTGAGTACAATAGAATAAAGTAAATTTTAATTTTCCATTTGAAGAACCAAAACATTGAATATTTTATATTTCGAATATTCACTTTGCCTAAAAATTTCAAAATTAAAAAAAAGAATATGAATGAATGAATGAAAATAATTTTTTTCATTCTGATTCAAAACAAATATATTGGCTACACAGCTTATAATTTTACATATTTTTTTTTATAAAGGTTTTATTTGTAATTGTAGAGTTTTGAGTTTTGTGAGGGTTAGAAATACATCTGGCTAAAAGTTCTTGGTTAAGTTGGCTGCAATAAATACCACTGCATTTGGTTTTCAATCCTGAAATATTTCAGAAAAATTCTTGAAAAAACCCTAGTAAAAGTATTTATTATAATCTGTATACTCATCGGGCGGAGTGTAATGGGCTGTGGTTGCTGAGTGAACGCGCTCAATCCCGACTCTTGCGTCCTCGTTCGTGCACTCTGGGCAACGTTGAGCTACCTAGGCTCGCGGCAGAAAGAGAGGGAGCCCCGGTGGGGCCACTCTGACATACTTGGTTTAAGGGCTCACCGGGGTCTTTTTCGCAGCATCTGTACACCATGAGGTGCGGCTGTAAGCGAGCGTCTGTCTTGAAGCAAGCGGCTCGCTATATAAATGTGCAAAACTTTTCCCTCCCAATCCAGGGTGTTATGCGATACCGTGCCCATTGGACGTTTGCAGCCGGGAGGCAAATCGTGGCTGTAGTCGAACGAAGCCTCACTGATACCGGGCCGCCTCAGGGAGTAACTATGGTCTTACCGCGGTATGGGGCTCTGCCGCGGCGGACGACACACTTCCCCTTACACTACCCTTGACCCTAAGCTGGCCTTGTCCGGCGAGGGGTCGTACGAACAAGATGAAGAACACACAAAATACAAAGCAATTAACGACTTCGTTTACTCCGCAGCAGAGAAGAACTATGCTGGAGCAAGCGAAAACACAACGCCGGAGGACAAACTCGGCCTCAATGTTAACTGGGAGGCCGACAGCGATGGAAACTACGGGTCAGTCATCCCCCAAACTGCTATCAAGTAAGAGTGAATTGATGGGAGCAAGCAGCAGTGCGGCTGCCTACGCAGTCAAGCAGAAAACGGCGGAAGCTAAACTTCCATCAAGCGCTGGTACGAAACCCAATCTCTTCACATCTGGGGCAATGGTCTCACGACCTGGTTTCAGAGTTTCGAAAGAGAAGGACGACGCCGCAAAGGGAGAGACCGCGATGGCAACTACGAGTCTGAATCCCCCCAAGAGGCATCTCCCCGACGCTTTGCGCACTGGGATAAAAGAAAGGCCGCAAGGATCCTTAAAAAATATGAGGGAGCATCGCAGGAGAAGCTGTCTCCGGAAGAAAGGAAGATGGTGGAGGAAGCGAAAGCTCTGATACCAAATTTCCAGAGGCCCTATGTGCCTAAGAGGGTGAACGGGAAAACTCAGCTTTGCTGAAGTAACCAAGGACAGAATCCTTATAGGTTTCATTGACCGAGGTAACGACCGTTCGTCCATCCCCAAAGACCGGTGGCTGTATGTCCGGAATGAAATGGGCAGGGCCCTCCTCGACTTAATGCGTGAGTCTCCGGGTAGTCCGCCGCGAGGTACTGACGCGGGCTGGCACCAAGGTCAGATCAAAATATTCGCGTGCGACGATGCAAGAACTGTCGCACTGTATAAGGCAGCAGTTGCAAGACTGGGTGAAGTCTAACCAGGGGCAAGACTAGATGTCGTCGACTGGAAGGACATTCCTGCTCGGCCAAGGGCAAGGGCATGGATTCCTGCCGTCCCTGCAGAACCCGAGAATATTCTTGAGATGCTGCAGGTCTGGAATCCGTCTCTCCCGACGCAGGATTGGGGCGTCAATCTGGTCGATGATGTGGTTGGGCCCAATAGACAGGTGGTTATCACTCTGAATAAGGAGGCGCTCGAGCCCCTTAAACGGTGCAACGGACGAGTGCATTACGGCTTGGGTCAGATCGTGATCCACGTATACCGTGGCGATGCACAGCGCGCTGCTAGTTATTCCGGACGCTCCGTAGGACTCGGAGATCGAGGCATCGGAAGGGGAAGCAGAGGAGTCCGACGCGGAAAGTATGTTATCCGCCACGTCAAATTGCGATGGTGCTGCGAACAACTCGGCGATAGAAGAAAGCCTGCTTGACGAAGAAGGCCTCGACGTCACGATCGTGGCTAAACCTGAGCACACTAACGTTGATGCTGCTTCAGACAGCAGGGTTCCCGCCACGCCAAATCGTGCAGGTGCTCTGAACAACTCCTCGTTGAGAGACAGCCCCCGGAACAGGCCAGACCTCGACGACACGCTGGCGGCAGGGAAGTCTGAGCTCTCTCATGTTGGTGGTGCTTCAGATAAATCTGCACAAATCTAAAGCAGCCTCGGCTGTTTTAAGCAGTCGTCTTTCTAAAGGCGACGTAGACGTGGTCCTTATCCAAGAGCCCTGGGTCAATAGCTCTAGGATCTGTGGATTGGGGACTAAGGGGTACAAGCTCATCCAAGCCAATGATGAGGGCAAGGTCAGAACCTGTATTTTGGTAAAGTCTGAGCTAAACACCTTTCTATTACCCAACTACTCAAATGGTGACGTTACAGCTGCCAGCTTAACAGTCGGCAGCACCAGCCTAACGATGGCGTCGGTCTATATGCCCTATGACGCCGAAGAACCTCCTCCACAAAAGGAGGTGAAAGATCTGGTGGATAATTTCTGTACGGGCCATCTTATTATTGGAGCTGACGCTAATGCTCATCACGTCCAGTGGGGAAGCTCCGATATTAACGCTAGGGGCGAGTCTCTGTTTGACTACCTACTAACAACTAACCTGGTGGTTTGTAACGTGGGTAACGAGCCTACTTTTATAACTAAAGCTCGTAGGGAGGTTATAGACCTCACTGTTTGTAGCGAAGGCGCTTATGAGTGGGTCAGAAAATGGCGTGTTCTTGATGAGCATTCATTTTCTGACCATCGGTACATAGAAATTGTGTTAGACTTTATTGTTGAGCAGCCAGTTATGAAACGAAATCCACGCAACACTAACCGGCAGCTACATAACCAAATATTAGCTAGGGACCTACCAGTATTACCTCCACAAGCCCCCTCATCAGTGGGAGAACTGGATGATCTGGTAACGACCTTTACAACGGCGCTCTCAAATGCCCTAGAGCAGGCTTGTCCAGTACCAAAACCACGCGGCAAACATAGACCCCACTGGTGGTCTTACGACCTGGATTCGTTCCGTATATCATGCAGGAAGCAATTTAACAAGGCCAAGAGCATCGGTACGGAGCCTGAATGGCTCGAATATAAAGCTAAACTGAGGGCCTATAAAAAGGCTCTAAGGCAAGCGAAGAAAACTTCGTGGAGAAATTTCTGCACCGGGGTCGAAAAAGTCGATGATACAGCGAGACTTAGACGAGTGCTATCAAAAACTCAAACAGCCATTAGCTATTTACGGAAGCCTGACGGATCTTGGACCAGCACGGAAGGGGAAACCCTGGAGCTGCTCCTGAACACACACTTTCCGGGGAACTTGTATGATGCACCTGTAGCATCTGCAACAAACCTGGCGGTAAACATACCCATTACGGAGGAAAGGGTAAGGTGGGCAATCAAAAGCTTTGAGCCGTTCAAGGCAGCTGGGCCAGACGGGATTTTCCCCGCACAACTCATAAACACGCTGGAAATATCAGCTAAATGGCTGGTAGTTCTCTATTCAGCCTGCCTGGCTCTTAATTACATTCCGTGCTCCTGGAGAAGCGCCACGGTAGTCTTTATTCCAAAGGCTGGGAAGGCCTCACACTATGAGCCTAAAGACTACAGACCGATCAGTCTCTCGTCTTTTGCACTTAAACCCTTCGAGAGGATAATTAGCGATTATCTCTCCTCTACTATTGATAGCAACCTTATTTCTAGCTATCAACATGCATACACCAAAGGTAAATCAACGGAAACTGCGCTCCACAGCCTAGTCTCTATTGTTGAAAAATCATTGCATGAAAAGGAGTACTGTCTCGTGGCCTTTCTGGACATCGAAGGGGCTTTCAAAAATATAAGGCCGGAGGCTGTTAACACTGCTTTAACAAACCTGGGCATAAATAGGTCTCTTACTGGACTAATTGATCAACTACTAAAGGGAAGGAAAATAGTTTCTTCACTGGGAACAGTTGATCTTTCACGCTATGTCACAAGAGGAACGCCTCAGGGTGGTGTTCTCTCCCCGCTCCTATGGAACCTCACCGTAAACTCGCTGCTACGAGACACAAGGTGGGGGGGCGGGAAGATAGTGGCATATGCAGACGATTTAGCTATTGCATATAGGGGCAAATTCCCACAAACCCTGTGTGACTTGATGCAAGTAGCACTGCGAGAAGTTTCTTCATGGTCCTCTCGCTGCGGACTTAGCATCAACCCGGGAAAGGTGGAGCTTGTCCTTTATACCAGGCGGTACAAGATACCACCGTTGAACCTACCAGAACTAGATGGCGTGCGCCTGAACTTAGCTGACAAAGCCAAATTCCTAGGCACAGTTCTAGATAGAAAGCTTAACTGGAAGGAGAATGTCATCCAGCGCCAGAGGAAAGCGTGCATTGCACTTTACACGTGTAAAAGAGCCATTGGCAAAAAATGGGGGCACAGGCCATTCTTGGCTTTTTGCCACTCGATCTGGAAGGGTACCGGGCAGCAGCAGCATCGGCTGTGCGTCTAAGGGAAACGTCCGTCTGGGGCGCAAGCACTATTGGACACTCCTGTATTCTAAGATCTTACAGCTTTCTCCCTCTGAGCACAGATCGGTGTGCGACCACAACAGTCGGAGATTGTTCTTTTAGAATAAACATTCCCAGCAGGGAAGACTGGGAGAACATAGATCGGTGTCCCGCTACTAATGGCGGCACTTTTATATACACCGACGGCTCGAAGTTAGACGGCAGAGTCGGAGGAGGGGTTTACTCAAGGGATTTGGACCTAGAACTCTCCTTTAGACTACCTGATCACTGCAGCGTCTTCCAGGCTGAAGTTTCAGCAATCATGGACGCCGTGACTTGGATAGGTGAACGCACCATCGGACAGGATATCTGTATTTTCAGCGACAGCCAAGCGGCCATCAAATCCCTTGGCTCTTACTCGTTCAACTCTGAACTGACGCTCAGCTGTCGTCGATCTCTTCAAGAGATGGCCCAACAGAACCGTGTGAACCTCACATGGGTCCCGGGACACAGGGACATTGAGGGAAACTGTAGGGCAGACGAACTTGCCAGGCAGGGCACGACCAAGCAGATTCTTCAAGATAAAGAGCGCATAGGTATGCCGTTTGCCACGTGCAAGCTAATGCTGAAGGAGCATACACTCCGCGAAGCCAACGAAAGATGGCTACAAGCCCCAGGGTGCCGGATATCCAAGCAAACCTGGCCAAAATGCGATCTTAAAAGATCTAGACACATATACGCCCTAAAAAGGAAGGAAATCTCCATATTAATAGGTGTTTTAACCGGGCACTGCCTTATTGGTAGGCACGCGGCAAGGCTAGGCGTTCCCTACCGACGATGCTGCAGGAGTTGCAAAGATGATGAGGAAGAGGAAACGGTGGAGCACCTCATCTGCAACTGCCCGGCCTTAAGCGGAGCGAGAAGGCGCTCTCTGGGAGTTCCCTTCCTGGTTAGCTTAAGCCAGGTCGCGGAGCTAGACATAAAGGACTTGATGGCCTTCATCAAGTTATCAAAATGGTTCGAGGAGGGGTAGCGGTGTCGGTTAGGAGTGTCAGTCCCGGGTTTCGGCTATATGGAGAGTCCCGACAGCACTGGGATTTTCCATATGGCCGGGCCCCGGGATTGACTTTCCTAGTGTTTGGTGGTATCACAACGGCCCTTTTATTACTGGCCTAGGTGTGCCTTTGCGGCAGCCACTTCTACCTACCTACCTACCTACCATACTCATCGGGCATCTAAGAGACCGCGTAAACGACGTTTGTGACAAACACTTTTATAGCCCTTGCAATTAAGACGTGTTCCTTTATTCTCAGGAAAACTACATTTGCGTTGAAAAATCATTAAAAGAATCGATCTTGGAGTTGAATTAGTAGCTAATTTATTGCTAATTAATTGCCAAAAGAAAAAAATTATAGCTCTTCAAATTTTTTTGTATGACATTTTTCGCCAAAAAAAGACTGAAGTTAGCGAAACGAATAGTCGAAAAATTGTCCGATCAAGTCGAAATTTTGCCTGAATTAGTAGCTAATTTATTGCTAATTAATTGCCTAAAGAAAAAATTTATAGCTCTTCAAATTTTTTTTTATGACATTTTTCGCCAAAATAAGACTGAAGTTAGCGAAACGAATAGTCGAAAAATTGTCCGATCAAGTTGAAAATTTGCCAGAATTAGTAGCTAATTTATTGCTAATTAATTGCCAAAAGAAAAAATTTATAGCTCTTCAAATTTTTTTTTTATGACATTTTTCGCCAAAATAAGACTGAAGTTAGCGAAACGAATAGTCGAAAAATTGTCCGATCAAGTTGAAAATTTGCCAGAATTAGTAGCTAATTTATTGCTAATTAATTGCCAAAAGAAAAAATTTATAGCTCTTCAAATTTTTTTTTTTATGACATTTTTCGCCAAAATAAGACTGAAGTTAGCGAAACGAATAGTCGAAAAATTGTCCGATCAAGTTGAAAATTTGCCAGAATTAGTAGCTAATTTATTGCTAATTAATTGCCAAAAGAAACAATTTATAGCTCTTCAAATTTTTTTTTTATGACCGATCAAGTTTTAGAATTAGTAGCTAATTTATTGCTAATTAATTGCCAAAAGAAAAAATTTATAGCTCTTCAAATTTTTTTTTTATGACATTTTTCGCCAAAATAAGACTGAAGTTAGCGAAACGATCAGCGAAAAATGGTCGGATCAAGTTGAAAGTTTGCCTGAATTAGTAGCTAATTTATTGCTAATTAATTGCCAAAAGAAAAAATTTATAGCTCTTCAAATTTTTTTTTTATGACATTTTTCGCCAAAATAAGACTGAAGTTAGCGAAACGATCAGCGAAAAATTGTCGGATCAAGTTGAAAGTTTGCCCGAATTAGTAGCTAATTTATTGCTAATTAATTGCCAAAAGAAACAATTTATAGCTCTTCAAATTTTTTTTTTATGACCGATCAAGTTTTAGAATTAGTAGCTAATTTATTGCTAATTAATTGCCAAAAGAAAAAATTTATAGCTCTTCAAATTTTTTTTTTATGACATTTTTCGCCAAAATAAGACTGAAGTTAGCGAAACGATCAGCGAAAAATGGTCGGATCAAGTTGAAAGTTTGCCTGAATTAGTAGCTAATTTATTGCTAATTAATTGCCAAAAGAAACAATTTATAGCTCTTCAAATTTTTTTTTTATGACATTTTTCAGCTCTGTGAAGTTGGCACCTCCATGTCGGAATTTAAAAAAAAACCATATTGCATTCGTTTGTCCATGTTTGTCCAGGAAAAATTTTCGTTTGTCCACCCCTAGTAAAAAAGTTATTTCAAAAAAAAGTTTATATTAAAAACCCATAAAATTTGATTTTTAAAGTTTTTTTTTGGCTTAATCGTTTGTCCACCGTTTGACCATGATTGTCCAACAAAAATTTTCGATTGTCCACCTTTTGTTCAAAAGTTATTTAAAAAAAAAAAATTTTTTGTGAAGTTGGCACCTCCATCTCTGAATAATTAAAAAAACTAAATGTCATTCGTTTGTCCATCGTTTGCCCACGTTTGTCCAGGAAAAATTTTCATTTGTCCACCCTTAGTAAAAAAGTTATTACAAAAAAAGTTTTTATTGAAAAAACAAAAATTTTGATTTTTGAAGTTTTTTTTTTTTTGCTTAATCGTTTGTCCACCGTTTGTCCAGGATTGTCCAACAAAATTTTTCGTTTGTCCACCCTTTGTTCAAAAGTTATTTAAGAAAAAAAAATGTTGTGAAGTTGGCACCTCCATCTCTGAATAATTAAAAAAACTAAATGTCATTCGTTAGTCCATCGTTTGTCCTCGTTTGTCCAGGAAAAATTTTCGTTTGTCCACCCTTAGTAAAAAAGTTATTACAAAAAAAGTTTTTATTGAAAAAACAAAAACGTTGATTTTTGAAGTTTTTTTTTGCTTAATCGTTTGTCCACCGTTTGTCCAGGATTATCCAACAAAAAAATTTTTTTTTTTAAATAACTTTTGAACAAAGGGTGGACAAACAAAAATTTTTGTTGGACAATCCTGGACAAACGGTGGACAAACGATTAAGCCAAAAAAAAACTTTAAAAATCAAATTTTATGGGTTTTTAATATAAACTTTTTTTTTAAATAACTTTTTTACTAGGGGTGGACAAACGAAAATTTTTCCTGTACAAACATGGACAAACGATGGACGAACGAATGACGTGGAGGTGCCAACTTCACACCGGATTTTTTTTTTCGAAATAACTTTTTTACTAGGGGTGGACAAACGAATGCAATATGGTTTTTTTTAAAAATTCCGACATGGAGGTGCCAACTTCACAGAGCTGAAAAATGTCATAAAAAAAAAATTTGAAGAGCTATAAATTGTTTCTTTTGGCAATTAATTAGCAATAAATTAGCTACTAATTCAGGCAAACTTTCAACTTGATCCGACAATTTTTCGCTGATCGTTTCGCTAACTTCAGTCTTATTTTGGCGAAAAATGTCATAAAAAAAAAATTTGAAGAGCTATAAATTTTTTCTTTTGGCAATTAATTAGCAATAAATTAGCTACTCATTCAGGCAAAATTTCAACTTGATCGGACAATTTTTCGACTATTCGTTTCGCTAACTTCAGTCTTATTTTGGCGAAAAATGTCATAAAAAAAAATTTGAAGAGCTATAAATTGTTTCTTTTGGCAATTAATTAGCAATAAATTAGCTACTAATTCGGGCAAACTTTCAACTTGATCCGACAATTTTTCGCTGATCGTTTCGCTAACTTCAGTCTTATTTTGGCGAAAAATGTCATAAAAAAAAAATTTGAAGAGCTATAAATTTTTTCTTTTGGCAATTAATTAGCAATAAATTAGCTACTAATTCTGGCAAATTTTCAACTTGATCGGACAATTTTTCGACTATTCGTTTCGCTAACTTCAGTCTTATTTTGGCGAAAAATGTCATAAAAAAAAAATTTGAAGAGCTATAAATTTTTTCTTTTGGCAATTAATTAGCAATAAATTAGCTACTAATTCTGGCAAATTTTCAACTTGATCGGACAATTTTTCGACTATTCGTTTCGCTAACTTCAGTCTTATTTTGGCGAAAAATGTCATAAAAAAAAATTTTAAGAGCTATAAATTTTTTCTTTTGGCAATTAATTAGCAATAAATTAGCTACTAATTCAGGCAAAATTTCAACTTGATCGGACAATTTTTCGACTATTGGTTTCGCTAACTTCAGTCTTATTTTGGCGAAAAATGTCATAAAAAAAAAATTTGAAGAGCTATAAATTGTTTCTTTTGGCAATTAATTAGCAATAAGTTAGCTACTAATTCTGGCTAATTTTCAACTTGATCGGACAATTTTTCGACTATTCGTTTCGCTAACTTCAGTCTTATTTTGGCGAAAAATGTCATAAAAAAAAAAATTTGAAGAGCTATAAATTTTTTCTTTTGGCAATTAATTATCAATAAATTAGCTACTAATTCAGGCAAAATTTCAACTTGATCGGACAATTTTTCGACTATTCGTTTCGCTAACTTCAGTCTTATTTTGGCGAAAAATGTTATAAAAAAAAAATTTCAAGAGCTATAAATTTTTTCTTTTGGCAATTAATTAGCAATAAATTAGCTACTAATTCAGGCAAAATTTCAACTTGATCGGACAATTTTTCGACTATTCGTTTCGCTAACTTCAGTCTTATTTTGGCGAAAAATGTCATTTTTCAAAATTTGAAGAGCTATACATTTTTTCTTTTGGCAATTAATTAGCAATAAATTAGCTACTAATTCTGGCAAAATTTCAACTGATTTCGCCAACCTATCGCCGCTAAAATACGGGACGTATGTGTAATTTCCATTTACAGTTGACGCGTTGTTTTTCCTTTTTTCTGTAGTTTTTGCATTACTTTGTTTTAAACAGCAAAAGTCGCCTGATTAAGAATTTTTAATATTAAAAAATGTATAAATTTGCAATTCGAGAAATTAAATTTTTATAAAAAAAAACTAGCCCACGTGGCATCCACTATTTGCATGAGACACTCAAGGTGTGGCCTTTCAGCTATATGTACGTTCTATCATTTTCTTCGAAAGCCCCCTTTTTTATGTATTTTTGTAAACTAAAACTATGGAAATTAAAAAGGATTATGTAATGTAAATATGGCGCGTTTAATAAAGCAACGCATTTGCACTTCATATAATTGCGTGTTTGAGAGCAAACGGTGTGATAACTTAGTCACGCAATTGCAACATAAGGATAACAAGTGGCTAGCACGTAGAAGAGCATTAAAGACATAATACAGCAGCTTTCATATTAATAGAAGGACCTTTATAAGTGGAATAAGTCGGCTTTATTATAAACGCAAAGTTAAAAATTATTTCTTATATATCTTTAAGTTGTTTAAAGGTCCTTGAGATCGCAATACATAGTACCCCGTGTTCTTAAATTTCAAAGCATGGTATTTGATCTGAGTCATAGTAGAAATTTATTTAAATACATACCTGACTATACGAGTATTTTGTTAAATATATTTTGTGCTCTACTTCAAGTCATGTGTATCTATTATTATAAACACTGCTATATTATCCTGCGTGCATGGGATCGCTATTACGAATAATAACGTTTCACAGTTCTGTGAGAAGGTTTATTACAGAAAAAATGTATACAGCAATATACTATGTATAAAGGAAAATTTATTATAATGCAAAAGGGCAATGTATTAAAAATGAAAAACAAATTATCAGTACAAAATGTAAGCCCCAAATTTAACGTTAATGTTTTTAAGAACAAATGTCTAGTGCTCCTTCTCCCTCTCACATTCTAGGAATATCTCCGAAACCAGTTGAGATACTGAAGTTAATAACATCGCTTATGTTGCTCGAATCTCCTAATTCTTTCTTTCTGCTCCGGTCATAGTTTAAGCCTTCAACCCGCTGGTTCATAATTTTTAAAATTTTCGATAGCTACAAATATTTACGAAGAAATAAGTAAGGAATTTCCTTTTGTGTCTTTTTGTGTGTGTATTGCATGCAAATTAGTGAAATCATATGGAAAGTAGTATTCGTGCATAAAATTCCATATTCATTTTGACACTCAACAAACAACAACAAAAATAAACAATAACATATTTTAGAATTTCATATTTTTACTCGCAAATGTCCAATTAAAATTTTATCACTGAACGTTGTTGCTACATACGTATACGTATATTGCTGTGAATGAATGAGTGAATGTATGTAGCTATTGTGATGAGTTAAGGACTATTAAAGGACATTCGTTTTTGTGTACGAAATATGAGAAACTTAAAAATTGCATTTGGACAATGGAAAATGAGCTGCAGAAAGCTTGCTTCATAATATATTGGTTTTACGTTATTAGGAGTTAATTTTAAACGATATTTTGAAAGGATTGTAATTTTCCTACTAATGAGTATTCAGTATGATTATTTACTATGGAAATTTCTGAAAGAAGTATCGCACAAAAGGTTAGAGAAAGGGGCCAACCTGTGACCTAGGGGGCTTACAGCCTTTTTCCCAGTTTGCCGGACAGCCCTTAAACTAAAGTAATCTAACTAGAATTTTTCGTTGCATCTATTTTTGCCATATACCTATCAAGATTGTTCTGTACGTGGTCGTACAGATGACCATCTTTCGAGTCAATGAGAAGTCAATTACTTTTCTCTTTGCGAGATGTTACATCGTGTTTGTAAAACTTTCGGCAGGCCAAACACTCCTTCGTCGCGAACCGTGGTGTTAAAGTCACCAAGCACAATTTTTTTTTATAGAAATCTCACACCAAACTTCACTTGTGCGACGACAAAGAGTGTTAAAGGAGGTAGTTAAAAATTTAAACGTTTCGTCCTCTCTCATATCTACCAAATTTTAACAAATCTGCCTTTAGCAAAAAAATTTAATTGTACTCATAATCGACCAACAACAATAAACCTTAATAAATCATAATCACATTGGATCGATCGATTGTGCTGCCAATGAATTGCGAGCTATTTTCATTTTCCCAATTTTTTGTGCTTCCACATATCCTACATACTTGTATTTTTATATTCACTAGGGCGGCACATCGCGATCACGGTTATTTGAGTAATTTTAAACATTTTTTTTCCAAGAAACCAAAATTCTAAAATTAATTTGGAGCCAGCGATTTTTGGAATTTTTTTTTAGGCGGCTTACCTCTTAAATCAGCTGTATTGACAACTAAAAAATACCATAAATATTGGGTTTTCCATCGAGGAATTCATTTTTGGCATTCATTTTTCCTTCTGAAGGCCGGCAGAGGGACACAAGTACGGAAGCACCCTCTGGTGAACCTATAAAGATAAAACAAGTAAGGAAGTCTAAGTTCGGGTGAACCGAACATTTAATACCCAGGGGTAATTTTTAGAACGGGATAACAATCATAAGTAAATCCTTTAATTTCCGTTACCGAATTATTTCAATTTATGTGATTTTCGATATAGAAAGTGGGCGTGGTTGGAGAGCGATTTTTTCCAGTTTCATCAGGTATACTCCCAACGATACTAGTATGTTTTATGCCAAATTCCATCGTTCTATCGTAATCAGTTTAAGAGTTACGACCAGTCAAATTTTCAAAAACGCCTACTTTAAAAGTGGGCGGTGCCACGCCCACTATAAAAAATTTATGAAAAAATCATAAGAGAATGACCAGGGGGATTCACCTATAAAATTATATCATTTTAGCCATTTCAGCTGCCGAGATGTCAATTTGTGTGATTTTCGATATCGAAAGTGGGCTTGGTTGAAGGGCGATTTTATCCAATTTCATCAGGCATACTCCCAACGATACTAGTATGCTTTGTGCCGAATTCCATCGTTCTATCTTAATCAGTTTAAAAGTTACGACCAGTCAAATTTTCAAAAACGGCTCCCTTAAAAGTGGGCGGTGCCACGCCCACTATAAAAAATTTATGGAAAAATCATAAGAGAAGGACCAGGGGGATTCACCTATAAAATTATATCATTTTAGCCATTTCAGCTGCCGAGATAAGTCAATTTGTGTGATTTTCGAAATTTTCGATATCGAAAAAGGGGGCGTGGTTATCATCCGATTTCGCCCATTTTCAATAGCAACCTACCTTGGCCAGAAAGTAACCTGTGTACAAAATTTCATGCAAATATCTCAATTTTTACTCAAGTTATCGTGTACACGGACGGACAGACGGACGGACATGCCTTAATCAACTCCTCTTTTAATCCTAAGAACTTTCATATATGGAACTCTATATCTATCTCGATTATTTTGTGCCGTTACATACAACCGTTATGTGAACAAAATTAATATACCCTTGTACTAGTACTAGTACGATGGGTATAAAAAGTGCCTGAAATGTATTCGTACCCGAAAAACCCCCAGATGCACATTTGGGCTAGTTTTAATGAAGCTGTTTCAGCAGGTGGCTCACTTTTTAAAATAATCTAGATGGAAAAAATCTTTGACTCGAAATTCAATTAGACCTATGGTTTCCTGGTAAAAATTTTTTAAAATGAACCAAATAATTGTGAATGTTTTTGGGCCCATACAAAATGTCCCGTGCTAACATACACTTGTTGTTTTTTCTAGGTGTTTTGCAATTTTCCAGCCAGTTAGTTAGACTAAAACGAAAATATTGCATCATAATAAAGAGTGCAGAAGGCAGAGTGGTGCGCCACAACCCATTGGCCCTCCGTTGCAACTGAACGAGGCTAAAGATATGCGGTCGCACCATTGCCAAAACCAACATAAAACTAGGCGAAGCAGTTTAAAATTTAAAATTTATTTAGTGCATTTTTTTTTTTAAATTTGTGCTAGAATAACAGGCGTAGGCTGAGTGGGGCAAGAAATTTACTACAGAGTCATGTTACCACTTTTACAGTATGGTAAGAACTGAGTGTCAAAATGATAAAAGTGAAACAGACTAGCGTCGTTTTTTCAGGTTGAAACATTGTTAAACCTAAACCTAAAAGTCAATATTTTGCTAAAAAAAAAAATCCAATACATGAAAAATAATATTTTAACAATTAACTAATCAAGTAATTTAAAATACTCAAAATTAGTTGGCATTAATTCAATCACCTTTAAAAAATGCAATTAATCGACATTAAAATTAATCCAAAATAATCAAAAACGTTTTTTATTAATCATGCAACTAAAATTAATTAATTAATACTTTTTTCAAATTAAGTAAAAATTAATCCCTAAAGTGGTGCAGCTTCTGGAAAATTAATAATTAAAAAAATGTCTGGAGACGGCACAATTCAATTAATAGTCATTAAAATTTTTTATCATAATTTAACAGGTCTGATTAAAAGTGTGCAGTTTCCCGTAACCTTGGGGAATACATAATTTAAAAAAAAAACAGCGAAATGAAAAGCCAGGTTACCATATCGTCGCGGAGTGTACAACTGCATTCGAAGGTATGTAAACGAGGCGTACATTGATAGGCTGGCAGGCTTGCAAGAGTACTGGCGTGAAATTGCAAGTAAGCATATTGGTTTGGTTGTTTGGTAGAAGCAATGAAGAGGTGGAAAATATGGCTGAACTACTGAAATATTCAGGATAAGAAGTCGTGTGTGGTAAAATTCGCGCCACAGACATGGAACTATGCAGAGCATGCAAACATAGGTACTTACATACATATACATATCGCTCATTTACTGCAACGTCGTCATAACTCAAAAAGCCCTAATTTTGAGTTAACATCACTAATATATCGGAAATAATATGTTTGATCAACTTATATTCGAGGTTTTAACATTTCCCATATAAATATAGGTACATCAATTCAAAAACTAAAAATGCGTTTTCTGTAATATCACATTTTTATACCTTTCATGAACATGAAATGGTATTATAACTTTGGTAAGATGTTTGTAAGTATGAAGAGAAGAAGAGATAGACCCACTAATAAGTATACCGTTATGATCAGGACGGTGAGCTGATTCCATTTAGCCATGTCCGTCTGTCCGTCCGTCCGTCTGTTTGTATGCAAACTAGTCCCTCAATTTTAGAGATATCTCGATGAAATTTGGTATGGAGGCGTTATTTTATATGAGAATAATCATTTGCCGGAACCAGCAAGATCGGACCAAAACTACTCATAGCTTCCATACAATCTATTGTTCCGATAAATGGATTTTCGGCTATAACTTCTGAATTAAAGAGCTAGTAACGTGAAATTTTGTAACTTTTGTTTTTTTTACATGGAAAATGTCGATATTGAAAATCAGTAAGATCGGACCAATAGTACCTACTCATAGCTCCCATACAATCGATTGTTCCGATAAACGGATTTTGGCCACAACTTCTGTAATAAAATAGGTAGGATCGTGAAATTTTATAGCTACGGCTCTTTTTGCATGAGCAATATCTACGTTGAAAATCATTAGGACTCGATTAACATTTCTCATAGTCCCCATACAATCGATAGCTCCGATAAACGGATTTTGGGCTATAACTTCTGTTATTAAAAAGGTAGAAACGTAACTATTGCTCTTTTTGCGTGTGCAATGTCGACAGTAGGGTTGACCTAATTTTGCACATAGCCCCTATACAATTGATTGCATCCTTTATATATCAGCGTAAAAGCGTCGCTCCATTATAGTGTGCTCATGTTTCAAATAACGTTACTCAACTCATGAAAGGTATAAAGCCTTCGGCACAGCCGAAGACAGCCTTTTCCTTACTTGTTTGAGTTATGACGAGGTTGCAGCAAATGAGCGATATGTATGTGTAGGAAGGTGTATGACGTAACCAGCAGTCAATATGCACTTTTTGTTGGACTTACATCTCTATTGTTTTGTAGGAGGCTTTAATTCATGCAATGAATGGAAAACCAATGTTAATTGAATGAGCAAACAAATTACTTTACAATATAAATAAATTCAGGTGCGTCAAGCTGGACCCCCCCCCCCCCCCCCCCCACGACGGATTTTAAATTTGAATAGCCAGGAATTATGTGCTATTTATGTGCTAATTTGTTCCCAAAAAAAAAAATTTTGTGCTCAATTTTTAAGTACTTTTTTTAAAACCCCAAAAGTGGGGGGTCCAGCTTGACGCACCTAATAAACTCAAGTGCAGAGAATGACCTCTGTGATAACTATTTTAGTTAGTGATGCAAGGAGTTGCAGAAGAAGGTCTGTATAACCGGATAGTTTAGGACAAGCATCGGCGCCCCATAGATCTTAAGATCAGTCAAACAAGTTGGATTCATCGCACAGACACGTTGCGCTCTTTGTTTACCAAATGATTTCGTCGTCGCTGGGCAAGGGGCGAAACAACATCGCGTGGGGGTGTCGCTTGATTGGTCAGCGAATGTTAAAAATAGAGTTCGGACGATCACAGCGTTCTCACTTATACACCTGCATTTACAAATCTGCCGACCCATGGTTTAGGATACACGAGTACGAGTGGAAAGGTAGCAGTAGGGTCTGGGAGTGTACTCATTACATCAAGACTACCTTTCAAAAGGACCGATACCGGGTAAAAATGAGTCAAAACTCCCAGAACGGATGAACGGTTCCAGAAAACGTAATGGTCAACATTTTTTTCATAAGAAAGTAAACCCGAGACAAAATCGAACTAAACTAATTTCTTCTCTTAAAATCAAGCCTTAAACAGTTTTTTCGAAACTAAACCCGTTTCTTTTATCAAAATCGAAACTAAAACCGTTTCTTTTTTGAAAATCAGTACTGCGTTTCTGTAACTCGATCGTCTCGACTGAAATAGTCGGTTTGACGTCATATTGACGTCACACTAATTTTTTTTGTTTCTGTAAAAAAAATTTATTTTGTCGATTTATTTTCTCACTTGCTTTTGAGGTCGTGACAAAAACATTTTTTTTTTTAATTCGATTCGAGTCGAGTGTGACGACATTAAAATCGCGAATTTTGCTGATTTTTTACAGAAACGGGGTACAGAAATTAAAAAATTCTTGTCTCAAAATCGAAACTAAAACAATTCCTTTTCTCTGAATACAAACATAAACCTTTTCTCAAAATCGAAAACCGTTTCTTTTCTCAAAATCCAAACTAAAACCTTTTTTTTCACAAAATCCAACCCTTTCTTTTCTACCAAAATCCAACGCTTTTTTCCACTGTTCCTTTTCTACCTTAAACCCGTTTCTTATCACAAAAGTATTGAAGTCAAAACTAAAAACGTTTCTTTTCTACCCTAAAAACGCTATTTTCTACCCTAAAACCGTTTTTTTCGCCAAATCGAAACTAAAATCGAAACCAGACGAACCCCTTATTTTGCTAACCGAAAATAGTAATTCTTATTCGGAAAAGAAATAACCCAAAACCGTTTTTTTATCATAAAGCGAACGAAACTCGAGTCGTTTATTGGAAAATGATATCCAAAAATGGCTGAAGTTATTTGGACTAAATTTGAGCTATGAATAGTATTCTTCATTCTAAGACTTTCTACTTGAGTGTTGCCATTTGGGGCGGTTAACAGGGTTGCCGCCGATCTGAGCAAGATATGACCTTATGGATATCAAATGAATTGATAAATTTGGATACAAATCTCTATGTTGAAAGTATGCTTCATTCGAAGATTTGACCTGGATGTTGCCACTTGGAGAGGTTTACAGGTTTGCCATCTACATACATATATGATTTAGTGGAATATTGTAAAATGTGGTTAGCATTATCGCATTAAACTTAAAAAGAAAAATTTCGTTGATACATCGAGCCCTAGTCGCCAAACAGGCTTAAGTGACATGATTGCGACAACTTCGAAAAATACCCAGTACTGTAAATTTACTGTTAAATATGAGTAGTTATATACATCTATGATTTCCTTATGCAGTTGTAATAGCAAAAAACAAAATTTAAAATCGGATATAAGTTTCCTGCATACTAAATAAATTTAGGTGTACGAAAATTGTGTGCGGGATTGTCTTAGTTTTTTGGCACACTGAACCAAAAAAGTACATATTTTCTACGAAAATGTACATATATTTTACGAACTTTTTTCATTAAAAGCTCTCCAAGGAACGTTTTCGTAGAATTTAAGAACAAAAATTCGTAAATATTCATTCAAACTAAATTTCAATAATAATACTTAAAATCCAAGAACTCATTCTTAGAATCTACGAACTTATTCTTAGAATATGTCAATACATACTACGACCTCATTCTTAGAACGTTTGAAAAGATTCTTAAATTCATTCCATTAATCCATTCATAAATTATACGAACTCGTTCTTAGAATGTATGAATCCATTCTTAAATTTTACGAAATAATTCGTATAATATACGAACCCATTCCAAGAAAATAAAAAAAACGAAGCATATTATCCATGAAAGTTTAATTATAATTGTTAAATATTATTTACAAAAAAATTGTATTTAAAAGTAGTAACAAAATTTGCCAAAGTATATAGTTTTTATATATCTAAGACTAACAAGGTTCGTTGTTTGCGTTTAAGACTAGCACGGTTCGTTGTTATCGTGGAAGACTAGCCCACTTCGATCTCTGCGTGGAAGACTAACAAACTTCGTTTTAACAACGAACCGTGCTAGTCTTCCACGCTAACTGAACCATGCTAGTCTTCGTTGGGAGCGACGATATGTAGCTAATATAATGCTTAGTTGAACTAACGTAGAGAGCGGCACGGCGCTACCAGAATTCGGGCATGATCTACACGTCGGGTGGATAGATAGATAGTAAATAGTGTCGTATGCAGAATTCATCAAAGGCGGGAAAAAAATCTCGTTGCTACCATTTAGTGCCACAAGCGCTGCCATGCGCCACCAGAATTGCGATTGCCAGGGCTCTTGTGTCTTGTAGTGTGTTGTTTGTGTCTTTGAAGTCTATGTCCATCTGTAAAATAATTAAAAAATGTTTAGCACACACTTAAAATTAATGGCAAATAGTAAACTTACCTTTTTACACTAAATTGAAGGCAAATTCATTTATTTATCTATATATATAAAAATGAAATGGTGTATAATTGTAACGCTAAAACTCGAAAACGGCTGAACCAAATGAAATACTTCCTTTGGGGGATTTGTTTGTTATTACCACGCGCAGGTCATGTCTTAAAATCAGAACAAAATATTAAGGGGGCGTGGCACCTCCCATACAAACTGAATTTTTCAAGTTGAATATCTTCAAAAGTGTTTAAGGTAGGAACATGAAAATTGGTACAGAGCTACAGGATAACAGCACCACTCTTACCTATAAAACCGGGGGTTATCCAATAAGGGGGCGTGGTACCTCCCATACAAACTAAATTTTTTAAGCAGAATATCTGTGAAAGGGTTCAAGGTAGGGACCTGAAAATTGGTATAGACCTATATGGTATCAAAAGCCTTCTTACACATAAAAGAAGGGGTAATCGGAAAAGGGGGCGTGGCACCTCCCATACAAACTGAATTTTTCAAGGTGAATATCTTCAAAAGTGTTTAAGGTAGGAACATGAAAATTGGTATAGAGCTATAGGATAACAACACCATTCTCACCCATAAAACTTGGGGTTATCGAAAAAGGGGGCGTGGTACCTCCCATACAATCTTTAATTATTTTGGTTGTTAATCTATATATATAAAAATGTAATGGTGTTCAGTCGTTACGCTAAAACTCGAAAACGGCTGAACCAAATCATATACTTCCTTTAGGGGGTTTGTTTGTTATTACCACGCGCAGGTCATGTTATAAAATCAGAACGAAATAATAGGGGGGCGTGGCACCTCCCATACAAACATTTTTCTTCAAGGTGAATATCTCTAAATGGGTTTAAGGTAGGGACCTGGAAATCGGTACAGACCTATAGGATAACAACACCATTCTCACCCATAAAACTGGGGGTTAACCAAAAAGGGGGCGTGGCACCTCCCATACAAATGAAATATTTCATAGTCGATATCTCTGGAAGTATTCATTTTAGACCACTGAAATTTGGTAAGGGGTTATATGAGATCGATCCCTACCACCTCCAAAAAAACTAGGGTAACGAAAAAGGGGGCGTGGCACCTCCCATACGAATGAAATACTTCATAGTCCATATCTCGGGAAGGGTTTAGGTTAGACCAGTGAAATTTTGTGAGGAGTTATATAAGATCAATCCCGGACACCTCCAAAAAAAACTGGGGATAAGGAAAAAGGGGGCGTGGTTTCTCCTATATGAAGGAAACATTTCATAGCCCATATCTCTGCAAGTATTTATGTTAGACCACTGAAATTTGGTGAGGGTTTATATGTGATCGATCCCTAATACCTCCCAAAAAACTCGAGTTAACGATAAAGGGGACGTGGCACCTCCCATACGAATAAAATACTTCATAGTCCATATCTCTAGAAGTATTTAGCTTAGACCACTGAAATTTTGTGAGGAGTTATATAAAATCAATCCAACACCATTCTCACCCATAAAACTGGGGGTTAACCAAAAAGGGGGCGTGGCACCTCCCATACAAATGAAATATTTCATAGTCGATATCTCTGGAAGTATTCATTTTAGACCACTGAAATTTGGTAAGGGGTTATATGAGATCGATCCCTACCACCTCCAAAAAAACTAGGGTAACGAAAAAGGGGGCGTGGCACCTCCCATACGAATGAAATACTTCATAGTCCATATCTCGGGAAGGGTTTAGGTTAGACCAGTGAAATTTTGTGAGGAGTTATATAAGATCAATCCCGGACACCTCCAAAAAAAACTGGGGATAAGGAAAAAGGGGGCGTGGTTTCTCCTATATGAAGGAAACATTTCATAGCCCATATCTCTGCAAGTATTTATGTTAGACCACTGAAATTTGGTGAGGGTTTATATGTGATCGATCCCTAATACCTCCCAAAAAACTCGAGTTAACGATAAAGGGGACGTGGCACCTCCCATACGAATAAAATACTTCAAAGTCCATATCTCTAGAAGTATTTAGCTTAGACCACTGAAATTTTGTGAGGAGTTATATAAAATCAATCCCGGACACCTCCAAAAAAAAACTGGGGATAAGGAAAAAGGGGGCGTGGTTTCTCCTATATGAAGGAGATAGGGATATGGTTTAAAATAGATATAGGGATGGGGTTAGAGAAACAGACTGGGAAATAAATTTGTGGCAGGACAACGTCTGCCGGGTCAGCTAGTATTAACTATGTATTTATTTACATATAGCGAATTTGCCTTGACTATATTCAGCATTTAATATGAATGAAAAATTTTTCACAGTGACAGCTATCTGCTCAGGTAAGAAAATGTTGGTTCAATCTATGACACTTTCCTAAAATATAAGAAATAGTTCTTAAAATCTACGAAACAAGTTCTAAATAATAAGAAAAAGTTCTTATAATCATAGTGAGAAAATTATACATACGTAATTTCTTAGAATTTAAGAACAAATTCGTAACATTTAAGAACAAATTCAGCCAAAACAATAATGAATTTTAGTTCTTATATTTTAAGAACGAAGTTCTGACGTTAATAAAATGTAACGTATTTTTACCACGCTTTTATTAGGTTCACTTGTATGTTTGTCTGTTTGTATGTATGTAAACTCTCGTTCGGTCTAAGCCCCAGTGGCCCAAAAGCCGTAAAATGTCCCTACAATATTGGTATCAAACGAAAGGGGAAGACCCCAGGTTTCATTTGGACCTCGATATATTTCGATAAATTTATCGATAACTGAGTTATCGGTCAATATATGATTGCCCAAAAACCTAAAAAAATTCCTTACAATATGGGTATCAAACGAAAGGGGAAGACCCCAGGTTTCATTTGGACCTCGATAAATTTCGATAAATTTATCGATAACTGAGTTATCGGTCAATATATGATTGCCCAAAAACCTAAAAAAATTCCTTACAATATGGGTATCAAACGAAAGGGGAAGACCCCAGGTTTCATTTGGACCTCGATATATTTCGATAAATTTATCGATAACTGAGTTATAGGTCAATATATGATTGCCCAAAAACCTCAAAAATGCCTTACAATATGGGTATCAAACGATAGGTGAAGGCCCCAGGTCTCATTTGGACATCGACATAATTCGATAAATTTATCGATAACTGAGTTATCCGTCAAAATGTGGTTGCCCGAAAACCTTAAAATTTCCCTACAATATGGGTATCAAACGAAAGGTGAAGGCCCCAGGTTTCATTTGGACATCGACATATTTCGATAAATTTATCGATAACTCAGTTATCGGTCAAAATGTGGTTGCCCGAAAACCTAAAAATTTCCCTACAACATGGATATCAAACGAAAGGTGAAGGACCCAGGTTTCATTTGGACATCGATATATTTCGATAAATTTATCGATAACTGAGTTATCCGTCAAAATGTAGTTGCCCGAAAACCTTAAAATTTCCCTACAATATGGGTATCAAAAGAAAGGTGAAGGCCCCAGGTCTCATTTGGACTTCGATATATTTCGATAAATTTATCGATAACTGAGTTATCGGTCAAAATATGATTGCCCAAAAACCTAAAAAATTCCCTACAATATGGGTATCAAACGAAAGGTGAATGCCCCAGTTCTCATTTGGACTTCGATATGTTTTGATAAATTTATCGATAACTGAGTTATCGGTCAAAATATGATTGCCCAAAAACCTAAAAAATACCCTACAATATGGGTATCAAATGAAAGGTCCCAGGTTTCACTTGGACATCGACATATTTCGATAAGTTTATCGATAACGGAGTTATCGGTGAAAATGTGGTTGCCCGACATCGACATATTTCGATAAATTTATCGATAACTGAGTTATCGGTCAAAATGTGATTGCCCGAAAACCGTAAAATTTCCATACAATATACGTATCAAACGAAAGGGGAAGGCCCCAGGTTTCATTTGGACTTCGATAAATTTCGATAAATTTATCGATAACTGAGTTATCGGTCGAAATATGATTGCCCAAAAACCTAAAACATTCCCTACAATATGGGTATCAAAAGAAAGGTGAAGGCCCCAGGTCTCATTTGGACTTCGATATATTTCGATAAATTTATCGATAACTGAGTTATCGGTCAAAATATGATTGCCCAAAAACCTAAAAAATTCCCTACAATATGGGTATCAAACGAAAGTTGAAGGCCCCAAGTTTCATTTGGACATCGACATATTTCGATAAATTTATCGATAACTGAGTTATCGGTCAAAATGTGGTTGCCCGAAAACCTTAAAATTTCCCTACAATATGGGTATCAAACGAAAGGGGAACGCCGCAGGTTTCATTTGGACTTCGATAAATTTATCGATAACTGAGTTATCGGTCAAAATATGATTGCCTAAAAACCTAAAAAATTCCCTACAATATGGGTATCAAACGAAAGGTGAAGGCCCCAGGTTTCATTTGGACATCGACATATGAGCCGGTTATTTTGAAAGTGGTTTAAGTCCACTTTTTAAAAAAATTGAGTTAACGATGACAATAGTCACAGCCGTACATAATCTTTTCTTTTATAAACAATTTAAGTCTAGTATTATCAAAATCACTATGATTTGGGGCACTTGAAAATTGGCTAGTTAGCGAAACGCAAAAAAATTTATTTTGAAAGTGGTTTAAGTCCACTGAAAACCTCACGGAAGAGCATAATATTCATTTAAGATGTGCTGAATTGGCCAGAAAATCATTAAAAGAAGATCAAGATTTGGCCCGAAATAATCCAAATGTAAATTTCGCGTTTTCTTTCGATTTGGAAAAGGCGTTACCTTTCAACTCCTTTGGGTAATTTGACTAATGTTATTGTGAAACTAAAGTATTTTGTTTGCTTGTCAAACCCATGTAATAATTTTATTTTACTTATATAAAGGTAGTGGACTAATTTTAAGTGAAATAATTGACTTAAAATCATTTGAGCAAAGAACACGAAGTGGACTTATATTCCTTTTCATAAACAAATAAGTGATTTTATTAATTTTGAAAATGGTTTAAGTCCATTTGAGGTTCTGAAACACAGCTTATTCTTCTAGTAAAGTTTATAAAACGTATTACATTATATTTTCTAACATGTTTATGGCCGCAAAGCCATAAAAACAACTTGATAGCAGCTAACAATATTTTTGAAACAATGCAAATGCAAACCCCTAAATATCTCAGTACAACAGAAAGTGGACTTAAACCACTTTCAAAATAACCGGCTCATATTTCGATAAATTTATCGATAACTGAGTTATAGGTCAAAATGTGGTTGCCAGAAAACCTTAAAATTTCCCTACAATATGGGTATCAAACGAAAGCTGAAGGCCCCAGGTTTCATTTGGACATCGACATATTTCGATAAATTTATCGATAACTGAGTTATCGGTCAAAATGTGGTTGCCCGGAAACCTTAAAATTTCCCTACAATATGGGTATCAAACGAAAGGTGAATGCCCCAGGTTTCACTTGGATATCGATATATTTCAATAAATTTATCGATAACTGAGTTCTCGGTCAAAATGTGGTTGCCCGAAAACTTTGAAATTTCCCTACAATATGGGTATCAAACGAAAGGGGAAGACCCCTGGTTTCATTTGCACTTCGATAAGTTTATCGATAACTGAGTTATCGGTCAAAATGTGGTTGCCCGAAAACTCTAAAATTTCCCTACGATGTGGGTATCAAACGAAAGGGGATGGCCCCAGGTTTCATTTGGACTTCGACATATTTCGATAAATTTATCGATAACTGAGTTATTGTCAAAATGTGAGGCCAAATACCTTAAAATTTCCTAACAATATGGGTATCAAACGAAAGTGGAAGTCCAGAGGTTTCGTTTGGACTGATGTATTTTTCGATATATTTATCGATAATTTCATAGGACATTTGACTAAAAAGTAAAAAAAAAAAATATAGTTTAAAAAAACTAAAACTCACGCTTTTAGAGAGCATTGAACTAAAAAGTTGAAAATAATTTTAAAAACCCTACACAGTAGTATTGTGGAAAAAGCGTGGTCCGCTTTGTGCCATAACTTTCGTATATCGAGCGCTCGACGCTTCTCCCACATTAAGCTGATGGCCCAATGCCCGCTTGCTTTGCTTTCTTTTGAACTCTACTGAAATGTAGGAAAGTTGGCCCAGTGGCAGCTTTACTTCGCTTGCTTGAAGCACTTCAAAGCGTCGAATAGCCCAAAAGTCTATTTGACAGCGCTTTACACGCTTCACTGTTTGTCTTGTTGTTGAGTTGTTTGTCTCATCCTGTATTTTTGACAGCTTTTGAAGCTTCTACTTGGCCATAGAAGCTTTCAAAAAAAAAGCAAAGTAAGCCAGCGTAAGCAAGGCAAGCAAATCAAGCCTGCATTGGGTCATCACCTTAATGCTAGTTTCTTTACTACGCTTTCATTAGCTTTACTTGTACATACATTCATATGTACGTATGTTTGCTTGTTTGTATGTAACTCTACTTCAGTCTACCCGATAGTGGCATATGACTGTCACAAAATTGCCTACAATATGGGTATCAAACTAAAGTGGAGGCCCAGAGGTTTCGTTTGCACTGCGGTATACTTCGATATATGTATTTATCGATTACTTCATAACAGATTTAACTTAAAAGTAAAAAATAAATACAGTTTAAAGAGCGAAAACACACACTTTTAAAGAATATTGCACTAAAAAGGTAAAAATAATTTAAATAAAAAACGAAGATTATGGAACAAAGCGGACCACGCTTTTTCCACAATACTACTGTGTAGGGTTTTTAAAATTATTTTTAACTTTTTAGTTCAATGCTCTCTAAAAGCGTGAGTTTTAGTTTTTTTAAACTATATTTATTTCATATATAATAAGAATTTTTTCTTAAATTATATGTAATTTTTCTTAGATTCTAAGAAAAAATCAGCGTGAACTTCTATGAAACTTTGTTCGTAAAAAACATGTACGTTTTTGGTTCAATGCATAGAATAAAGAAATTACAAAAAAGAATTTCAAGAATAAAGTTCTTAATATCTAAAACTTTAGCCCGAATGAAATGTTTACTTACAATAGCCTTAAATATTATACTAATTAAATAAAACAAGTAAGGAAGTCTAAGTTCGGGTGAAACCGAACATTACATACCCAGCTGTGCACATAAAATGCTGTTATTCTTTGTTTTGTATACCTAGTTTCGTAAATCTATCTCACACCATTCTGAAGTTGTTAGCAGTCGAATTTAAAAATTGCTTGACTCATAAGTGGGCGGTGCCACGCCCACTTTCCAAAATTTTGAAAAAATTATGTAAAGAATATGAAAGTTGATGTATGTACCAAATTATATTATTATAGCGAAATCAGTTAATTAGATATGGACTTTTCAATATTTCCACCTCCTTTCAATATAACTTTTATGAAAAAGTAGGCATGGTCGCGAAGCGATTTCGTTTATTTTCTATAGCTGAATTTACCACAACAATAGTATGTCCTCTACGAAATTTCGTTATACTAGCATAAACTGTTCTGAAGTTATTAAGAGTCAAAATTTTAAAATTTCTTCAAATATACGTGGGCGGTACCACGCCCCCTTTTCAAAATTTTTTATAAAATCGGCCTTAGAACATCTAAATCAATACATATTGCAAATTTTATCATTGTAGCTGCTTCTAATATTGAATTAACCCATTTTATACGTTTTTCGAAATTTTCGATATCGAAAAAGGGGCGTGGTTATGGTCCGATTTTACCCATTTTCAATAGCAATCTATTCTGAACCCAAATAAGTACGCATGCCAAATTTGGTGAAGATATCTCATTATTTGCTAAAGTTATCGTGTTAACGGACGGACGGACGGACAGACGGACGGACATGGCTCAATCAAATTTTTTTTCGATCCTGATCATATTGATATATGGAAGTCTATATCTATCTCGATTCCTTTATACCTGTACAACCAACCGTTATCCTAACAAAGTTATAATACCCTGTGTACAAGTACAGCTGGGTATAAAAAGTTTATTGCTTTGCATTTCCTGCAGATACACTGAGAGAAATGCATTGAATGTTGTGACAAAATCGCTATTGATAGCGACGAGTTTGATACAATATTCATTCAGAATGAGCGAGTTATCAAATATTATTTGCTCCCATTGAAAAGTAAAATGACATGTCAATAATTTCAATATGATGTACTACTTTCTATATTTATGGATAGACTGCTAATATATTTGAACGGCACGTCAATATCTATGGTCGTGATATGAATTTCTATTGTCGTTATATCCATATCCATATTTACTGCATAGTAATAATGGTAGAGACAGCGCATTAATATATATTGGCGAAATATAAATTTTTCTGGGACGCATAATCATAATAGTTAAACAATTTTTACTATGGATTTCCTAACAATATTACAACTTGTTGGAGCGTTTTTTGTAATTCAAAATTTTTTGAATTTCTTATGATTGAACATTTTTCTAAAAATTTTATAATATGCCGTAGCCGAATGGTAGAATACTGGGCTAACGTGCCAGAGGAGCATGGTTCGAGTCTCACTGAAACCAGATGTCAAATTATATAAAATATTGTTTTTTTAAACTATTTAGAATTTATCAATAGTTTATATGGATACCATTTCAATAGTGATTTATCAAAAAAGCATTGATGAAACATCCATATTCATTGATGGGACAGGATTATCAATTTTTATTTAATGTGATATCAATAATTATGGATGTTCCATCCATAGATTTCCCTCCGTGTATTAATGGCCGAAATTGGAGAATTTCTAATTGCCCTTTCCACAGCATTACGTTTTCCAAACACACACAATTTGAATTGATAGCTGACGTTAAAACATTGCCTCTTGGTTGCTGCATACTACGTGTGGTGGAAGCCAAATACCTCACCGCAAACAACACAAAAGCAAAATATGCTACCTAAGAAGAGAGTAAGTATTTAATACCTAAATGTAAATAAACACAAATGTTGTATTATACAAACAATAAATAAGAAAGAATCACACAAAAAACATGAAAAGTTTCAAGAGAAAAACATTGTTTTAAAAGTACAAGAAAAATTGAAAGTGTGCCGATAACACGGCTAATCTTGTGTCGAGAGAAACACTTGTGTACCTGTATAATGTTGTTGTTTTGTTGTTCTTGTTCTTCTTTGTTTACCTTTGCGGGAATAATGTTTCGGGTGTGTGTGTAGCGACAGCTGTCGAAAGTGACGCAACGAAGTACATACATGCAATTAAACAACAAAACTTTACTATTCAAGGGAATTGTTTACCTCTTACACACGGCAATGCGACAGATTTTATCGCTGCATTTAAAAAATATTGTTTATTCGCACTCTTACCACCATGTGCTGGGCTTTGTGTTAGGATGCACGTGATGATTATTAAAATGCTAAAACAGAAGTGGCCGGATACTAACACGTGACGAAAATTCGTAATAGAAGCGATAAGAGCTAAAAAACAACCGGCAGATTGTTCAATATAGACCAAGATCCCAGAGCCTAAAAGCGTCACTTATTTTATAATGGATGAAACCAATACCGATCGATACTCCTCCCCGAATCTAGAAAGAATGTGAAAATTTTAAAGCTGTACCTATGACAAGGGCCTAGGAATCGGGGGTCAAAGTCGCCAAAAAATGACCCTAACTTCACTTATTTTATAATCGATGGTTTTCACATATTTGACGTAGATTACCACCCCGCGTCAGTATCAAGTGTTGTTAGACCCGTACCAGTGACAAGGCTCCAGCCAGACACCCCCAGTTCGCGGATTTTCCTATGGAAATTTATTCTGTTTTACTAATTTCACGCATTTGGACCACTTTGGCTGCTTTTAACTACCCAATATTTTCCCATTTTTTGTAGAACACTACCCTCAAGTAGTATCAGGAATTTTTAGACTTCGTCCCATGGAAAAAACTTCAGCCAGACACCTCAAAACTCGGGAAATTTCACTAATTTTTACTGCGCTTTCACATGTTTAAGCGGATTTGACCAACTTTAGCCTCTTTTAAATAACAGATCTTTACACATGTGTCGTAAAATGCTACCCTTAAGTAGAATCAAGCATTTCTAGACATCATCCCATGGAAAAAACTTCAGCCAGACACCTGAAAGTTCGAGAACTTTTATTTTCCTATTAATTTGCTTTCTCTTGTTTGTCCCACTTTTACTAATTTTAAATGATAGATTTTTTCACATGTGTCGTAGGACACTACCCTTAAGTAGTTTCAGTAATTTTTAGACCTCGTCCCATGGCAAAAACTTCAGCCAGACACCTCAAAACTCGGGAAATTTCACTAATTTTTACTGCGCTTTCACATTTTTAAGTGGATTTGACAAACTTTGACTACTTTTAAATAGCAGATCTTCACACATGTGTCGTAAAATGCTATCCTTAAGTAGAATCAAGCATTTCCAGACATCATCCCATGGCAAAAACTTCAGCCAGACACCTAAAAGTTCGGGAACTTTTATTTTCCTATTAATTTTCTTTCTCTTGTTTGTCCCACTTTTACAACTTCTAAACGACGGATCTTTTCAGATGTTTCGTAGGACACTACCCTTAAGTAGTTTCAGTCATTTCTATACTTCGCCCCATGGCAAAAACTTCAGCCAGACACCTCAAAGCTCGGGATTTTCACTCATTTTTACAGAGATTTCACTTGTTTCAGCAGGTTTCTCCAACTTCGTCCACGTTTAAACGGCGGATCTTTACACACGTGTCGTATAACACTACCCTTAAACAGCATCAGGCATTTCCGGACTTCATTCCATGAAAAAAACTTAAGCCAAACAACCCAAAGCACGGGGACTTTTCATCATTTTTAATGTGCTTTCACATGGTCAAATGGGTTTACTCAACTTTAGCTGCTTTTAAATGGCGGATCGTTACAAATGTATCGTATAACACTACTATTAACTAATATTAGGCATTTTTAGACTTCGCCCCATGACAAAAACTTCAGCCAGACACCTCAAAGCTGAGGAAATTTCATAATTCTTGCTGCGAATTCACATGTTTAACTGCGTTGGTCTAACTTTGGCTGCTTTCAAAGGGCAGATAATTTCACATGTGTCATAGAAGACCACCCTTAAGTGGTATCACGTACTTTTTGACTTCGCCCCATGTCAAAAACTTCAGCCAGACACCTCAAAACTGAGGAATTTTTATAATTCTTACTGCACTTTCACATGTTTAAGCGAGTTTGTCCAACTTTGGCTGTTTTTGAAAGGCAGATCTTTGCACATGTGTCGTGGAACACTATCTCCAAGTAGTATCAGGCATTTTTATACTTCATCCCATGGAAAAAACCTCAGCCAGACACCTCAAGCCTGAGGAATTTTCATAGTTCTTACTGCTTTTTCACATGTTTAATCGGGTTGGTCCAACTTCGGCTGCTCTTAGAGAGCGGATCTTTTCACATGTGTCATAGAAGACCACCCTTAAGTGGTATCAGTTACTTTTAGATTTCGCCTCATGTCAAACACTTCAGCCAGACACCTCAAAACTGAGGAATTTTTATAATTCTTACTGCACTTTCACATGTTTAACCGAGTTTGTCCAACTTTGGCTATTTTTGAAAGGCAGATCTTTACACATGTGTCGTGGAACACTATCTCCAAGTAGTATCAGGTATTTTTAGACTTCATCCCATGGAAAAAACTCAGCCAGACACCTCAAGGCTGAGGAATTTTCATAGTTCTTACTGCTTGTTCACATGTTTAATCGGGTTGGTCCAACTTCGGCTGCTTTTAAAGAGCAGATCTTTTCACATGTGTCATAGAAGACCCCCTTAAAGAAGTATCGGGTATTTTTATACTTCGCCCCATGTCAAAAACTACAGTCAGACACCTCAAAACTGAGGAATTTTCATAATTCTTACTGCGATTTCACAGGTTTAAGCGAGTTGGTCCAACTTTTGCTGTTCGTAAAGGGCATATCTACACACATGTGTCATAGAAGACCACCTTAAAGAAGCATCGGGTATTTTTATACTTCGCCCCATGTCAAAAACTACAGCCAGACACCTCAAAACTGAGGAATTTTCATAATTCTTACTGCGATTTCACAGGTTTAAGCGAGTTCCCTGCAGCGAAACCTCAAACTAATCAGAAAAATACTAGTATACAACTATAATTTTCTGGCAGAACTCATACTAGTCAGGAAATATCCATTTCATACCAGTATACAAATAGAATTTTCCGGCTGAACCCATACTAGTCAGGAAATATCCATTCCATACTAGTATACAAATAGATTTTTCTGGATGAAATTATACCAGTTGAAAAAAACAAAATTCATTCGTTTCGTTTTCTCTTATAATTCATAGATGCTTTTTCGTGATTGGGTAAATACAAATAGCCGCTGCTTTCTTAAGAATAAACATGAAAATAAAGTCAAATGATAAAATAAAGGGTAAGCCAGGAAAATTCTGGTTGAAATCATACTAGTCCAGGTTAAAAGCCTTTTTGACTAGTATATTCCATACTGGTCCTTTTTGGACTAGTTCATTTTATGGAAATTATACTAGTCCAGGATGAACTAGTATGGAACTGGTATCTTACAACTAGCATGAAACTGGTATTTCCTGACTAGTAAATAACTGGTATATTCTGGTCGAAATCTGACAATTGACATCTTGTAGGACATCAACACGTAAAAAATACCAGTTGCTTATATGGAAAAAGACAGAACACCGGGCCCAACTAGTCAGTGTTCTGTCTTTGTTCCATATAAGCTCGGTGCACCAACTAGTTGTAAAGTAGTTTTCAACTAGTTGCTTTCGCTGCAGGGTAGCGACATAAGAGTGACATTGTCTGAAATGCAACAAATTCCACATCTGAACACTTTGTATGGGCTGAACTGTTCTAATTTGCTTGATCATGTCCTATGGAGAGATCAATTGCGAAAATAAACTCGAGCTTTGAGGTGTTTGGATGTAGTTTTTGTCATGGGAAGATCTCCAAAAATGCCTGATACCACTTAAGAGTTGCGTTCTACGACACATGTGTAAATATTCGCCTTTTAAAAATAGTCAAAGTTGGACAAACCTGCTTAAACAATCGAAAGCACAGTAAGAATTATGAAAACTACCCAGATTTAAGGTGTCTGGTTAAAGTATTTGTCATAAGGCGAAGTCTAAAAGTACCTGGTACCACGTAAGGGTGGTCCTCTATGACACATTGAAAATATCTGCCCTTTAAAAGCAGCCAGAGGTAGACGAACCATCTCAAACATGTGAAAACGCAGTAAGAATTATAAAAATTTCTCAGTTTTGAGGTGTCTGGCTGTAGTTTTTGACATGGGCTAAGTATAAAAATACCCGATACTTCTTTAAGGTGGTCTTCTATGACACATGTGTGAAGATATGCCCTTTACGAACAGCAACAGTTGGACCTACTCGCTTAAACCTGTGAAATCGCAGTAAGAATTATGAAAATTCCTCAGTTTTGAGGTGTCTGACTGTAGTTTTTGACATGGGGCGAAGTATAAAAATAGCCGATTCTTCTTTAAGGGGGTCTTCTATGACACATGTGAAAAGATCTGCTCTTTAAAAGCAGCCGAAGTTGGACGAACTCGCTTAAACCTTTAAAATTGCAGTAAGAATTATGAAAATTCCTCAGTTTTGAGGTGTCTGGCTGAAATTTTTGACATGGGGCAAAGTATAAAAAATACCCGATACTTCTTTAAGGTGGTCTTCTATGACACATGTGTGAAGATATGCCCTTTACGAACAGCAAAAGTTGGACCAACTCGCTTAAACCTGTGAAATCGCAGTAATAATTATGAAAATTCCTCAGTTTTGAGGTGTCTGACTGTAGTTTTTGACATGAGGCGAAGTATAATAATAGCCGATCCTTCCTTAAGGGGGTCTTCTATGACACATGTGAAAAGATCTGCTCTTTAAAAGCAGCCGAAGTTGGACCAACCCGATTAAACATGTGAAAAAGCAGTAAGAACTATGAAAATTCCTCAGGCTTGAGGTGTCTGGCTGAAGTTTTTTCCATGGGAAGAAGTATAAAAATGCCTGATACTACTTGGAGATAGTGTTCCACGACACATGTGCAAAGATCTGCCTTTCAAAAACAGCCAAAGTTGGACAAATTCGCTTAAACATGTGAAAGTGCAGTAAGAATTATAAAAATTCCTCGGTTTTGAGGTGTCTGGCTGAAGTTTTTGACATGGGGCGAAGTCAAAAAGTACCTGATACCACTTAAGGGTAGTCTTCTATGACACATGTGAAATTATCTGCCCTTTAAAAGCAGCCAAAGTTAGACCAACGCAGTTAAACATGTGAATTCGCAGCAAGAATTATGAAATTTCCTCAGCTTTGAGGTGTCTGGCTGAAGTTTTTGTCATGGGGCGAAGTCTAAAAATGCCCAATATTAGTTAATAGTAGTGTTATACGATACATTTGTAGCGATCCGCCATTTAAAAGCAGCCAAAGTTGGGTAAACCCATTTGACCATGTGAAAGCACAGTAAAAATGATGAAAAGTTCCCGTGCTTTGGGTTGTTTGGCTTAAGTTTTTTTCATGGAATGAAGTCCGGAAATGCCTGATACCGTTTAAGGGTAGTGTTATACGACACATGTGTAAAGATCCGCCGTTTAAACGTGGACAAAGTTGGAGAAACCTGCTGAAACAAGTGAAATCTCTGTAAAAATTAGTGAAAATCCCGAGCTTTGAGGTGTCTGGCTGAAGTTTTTGCCATGGGGCGAAGTCTAGAAATGACTGAAACTACTTAAGGGTAGTGTCCTACGAAACATCTGAAAAGATCCGTCGTTTAGAAATTGTAAAAGTGGGACAAACAAGAGAAAGCAAATTTATAGGAAAATAAAAGTTCCCGAACTTTGAGGTGTCTGGCTGAAGTTTTTGCCATGGGATGATGTCTGGAAATGCTTGATTCTACTTAAGGGTAGCATTTTTCGACACATGTGTGAAGATCTGCTATTTAAAAGTAGTCAAAGTTTGTCAAATCCACTTAAACATGTGAAAGCGCAGTAAAAATGAATGAAATTTTCCCGAGTTTTGAAGTGTCTGGCTGAAGTTTTTGCCATGGGACGAGGTCTAAAAATTACTGAAACTACTTAAGGGTAGTGTCCTACGATACATGTGAAAAGATCTGTCATTTAAAATTAGTAAAAGTGGGACAAACAAGAGAAAGCAAATTAATAGGAAAATAAAAGTTCTCGAACTTTCAGGTGTCTGGCTGAAGTTTTTTCCATGGGATCATGTCTGGAAATGCTTCATTCTACTTAAGGGTAGCATTTTACGACACATGTGTAAAGATCTGTTATTTAAAAGAGGCCAAAGTTGGTCAAATCCGCCTAAACATGTGAAAGCGCAGTAAAAATTAGTGAAATTTCCCGAGTTTTGAGGTGTCTGGCTGAAGTTTTTGCCATGGGACGAAGTCTAAAGATTCCTGATACTACTTGAGGGTAGTGTTCTACAAAAAATGGGAAAATATTGGGTAGTTAAAAGCAGCCAAAGTGGCCCAAATGCGTCGAATTGGTAAAACAGAAAAAATTTCTATAGGAAAATCCGCGAACTGGGGGTGTCTGGCTGGAGCCTTGTCACTGGTACGGGTCTAACAACACTTGATACTGACGCGGGGTGATAATCTACGTCTAATATGTGAAAAGCATCCATTATAAAATAAGTGAAGTTAGGGTCGTTTTTTGACGACTTTGACCCCCGATTCCTAGGCCTTTGTCATAGGTACAGCTTTAAAATTTTCACATTCTTTCTAGATTCGGGGAGGACTATCGATCGGTATTGGTTTCATCCATTATAAAATAAGTGACGCTTTTAGGCTCTGGGATCTTGCTCTAATACTTTTGATGTGCACAAACCAAAAGTACTAGGTATGTATGTATATGTATGTATTTTTGTTATTGTTACCAATAAAAATAAAAATTTAAATAGCCGTACTTTGTTGGCGGGGTTTAAAGAGGGTTAGATGAATAAGTTTTATTCATGGCCTGTCATGAGATTAAATATGTTAATACTTTTTATTTGGTAGGGACGGGACACTGGTTTCTTGCAAGTGACGTGAAATCACTCTTCAAGCAAATGCTACTTCGAACTGGGTAGACAATCAAGAAGTACATCGATGTTATCGACCGATTTTTTTTGACATCGATGTTTTTTTTTCAAATCGGCGATACATGGAACCATCGATGTTTTTCTTAACGATATTTACATCCCTACTGACAAAGCTTCGCTTAAATGAACAATTGTTGTTGTTGTAGCGAGGCGCAGCTCTGCCCAAATGTCATACAGAGTCACTCCGAGTGTATTTCTCTTGGCCGGGTCGATATAAGAAAACGGCACGATGGGTACAGCACAAGTACTGGTACCGTTCTCGTAGAACCGGCAATACAAGAAACTAGCATACAAGAAACTTACTTACGTATGCTTGTAGCCCTGTCCTACATCAGCCCAACAAACACAGTCTCTAACGTTATGCTATGGATACACACACGGAGATTATCTCCAATAAATCTTCTTTAATCATATCCAAATTTTACCCTGACACACACAAAATTAAAGATTAACAATCCACCATCTCGGCGCCATTTAGTATTTTGGCTGTATTTCTCGCGGTTTAGGGTTAGAGGTCGCTGAAAATTGTTTATTTTTTGACGACATCTAGTGGCCAGTAGCGGTCAAATCGTAATTTTGGTAGTATTTCTTGCTATTTTTGTTTATTTATAGGTGACAGTAGCGGTCAAATCGTAATTTCGGTTTCGGAAATCTGCTCAACTCTTCTTCGTTTTTGGGAGTTTATAATGAAGATTACGCTCAAGTTAACTCCCAAAAACGGAGTTAATTCGGAATTTGCGCTAATGTATCAGCCCTATTAGATAACTAGGGTAATTCTCTAACTATTCTCTATTCGAAAGCAACAGCTGCGAAATAACTACACCAGAACTCGATTCGAGATAGGTTAGAGAACTAGCCAAAAGCCAAGCATTTTGCACCATTTGCAAATTTACATTAGAATCCCATTAGAGAATGTCATTAGAATTCGACTGGAAAACTATAGTTTTCTCGATTTGAGAATTATGTTCTATTTTTTTTTTTTTGGAGAACGCTTTGATTTTCGAGTGTTTCTAGAGTCGTCCTCTAGAGATTGGAGAATGGGGCTAGTTCTCGAATGTACCTCCTATGAGATTTAGAAATCAAACGAAAGTTTGAAGCAGATCAATACGCAGGATCATTACAATCTGGCGACCAAAAGGGCGTTCCACACACACCGTGATCATTGCACATTGCTACAAGCTCTGTCCTTCTATCGTTCTTGATTGCGATAACAGATAAAAATGTATTTCGCGCTGTACTTTGTCCATTGTCGTTGTAGTATAGCATATTAAGATCTCTCAACGACCAATATTGTCTTCATGAACAGTTTTTGGGCAAAAGGGTAGTCGAAACGGTGGAAACGAAGAAAAAACTATTCGGAAATATCTATGGTTTCATTAGGAAGTCCTATTGATAAAATAAAGTGCATTTCTTCTTATTTTTCGTGATTTCTTTTTGTTTGCTTTTTGGGAAGAACAACTTGTATTTTCCTGTCAAGATTTCCGTAGAAAGGTGGAAAAAATTAAAAGAGAGAAAACTTCTTAATTTTCGAAGATTTCTCTTTGAAAACATTAATAAGATTTTCACTACAAATATATGAACCACATCTTCTGAAGAACTATTGAAAAAAGGACCATGTGTAAATTTGATCCTTTAGGACCCTAAAGAAGTGTCCCTCAAAGTTTGAGCGAAATTTTTTAATTATCCAGCTCGCACTCCTTTACCGTCTCGCGTTAAGCTCTTCACAAAATTCGTCTCACTTTATTCTTGGGCTCGCGATAGCGTCCACTTATAACGTGGGTTGCGTTTATTCAGGGCCTGATCCCGTAAGTAGCGTCCTTCTTTTCCTAATCCGCATCCATGAGTGATATATCGGCTAAATAGAGCGAAGTAATGTTACTTTAAAAACAACATATGTACATATAAACACAACTGTCTCTGAAAACCTTCTATATGCGACATACACTGTCAATGCCAATGTTTTTATGAGTTGGCAGTCTATTTACATATGTTTTAAAAAAAATAAAATTTTGGTCTAAAAATAGAGATGGTAAGCATAAATTAAATAATTTTGTCGGCGACTACGTACACACATATGTACTAGTTTATATGATAAAGTCTCGTGGCAATGACACTTTCAACGTCTATATTAAAAAAAAGAACAATATTTAAAAAATAGACAAAAATACTATTTTTCTGTTTCTTTCATTCTCGCTTATTCTCCCTCTCTATCTCATGGAATCAAGCTAACTTATTTAATCAAATACATCTGTTCACCTAAACTCTGCGACATATGAGCCACGAGACAATCAGCCACAAAGTTTCATGGTGACGACAGCAACTTGGGGGTGTTGTGGTTGGGTTTTTTTCTAGAGAGAATTTGTGCGCATCAATTGTCAACGAACAATTTAATTAAAATTTACGGATTATTTGCACATAGTCTGTCAGATTAATCCATGCACACAGACACCGTTACCTAATTACCCTGCAGCGAAACCTCAAACTAGTCAGAAAAATACTAGTAAATATACAACTAAATTTTCTGGCAGAACTCATACTAGTCAGGAAATATCCATTTCATACTAGTATACACTCGATTTTTCGGGATGAAATCATACCAGTTAAAAAATACAAAATTCATTCGTTTCGTTTGCTTCTTTTTTCTGTTATGATTCACAGATGCTTTTTCGTGATGAGGTAAATAGAAATAGTCGCTGCTTTCTTAAGAATAAACATGAAAATAAAGGCAAATGATAAAACAAAGGGAAAGTCATGAAAATTCTGGTTGAAATCATACTAGTCCAGGTTCAATGCCTTTTGGACTAGTATGAGACTAGTATATTTCATACTAGTCTTTTTAGGGGACTGGTTTATTTTATGGAAATCATACTAGTCCAGGTTGAACTAGTATGGGACTGGTATTTTACAACTAGTATAATTCTAGTATATCATGATTAGTAGATGACTGGTATGTTCTGGTCGAAATCTGAAAATTGACATTTCGTAGGATATTAACACGTAAAAGTACCAGTTGCTTATATGGAAAAAGACAAAACACTGACTAGTTGGGCCCTGTGCACCAACTAGTTGTAAAGTAGCTTTCAACTAGTTGCTTTTGCTGCAGGGTACATACATACTACACAGCTAAATGGATGACGGCGCGCCTGAGGTATAAACTGAAATTCTAATTGGATTATTCTATTTAATTTCAACATTTTATATGTCATGAATCAAATGCCAAATTAGTCAAAAGATTGAATAGGTAATGCGCGCATCATGGTATATGTATACACATTTGTGGAATCGTTGACACTGTTGGCAACATCAGCGACAAAATTCGAAGCAATTTACAGTAACAAAATTATCGTTTCCACACACATGCCAACAATATTTTTATGAAAGCCTGACACGTAGCAATGCGTGCCGCACATTTTAATTTCCCCACCCACCCACAAAATAACACATTTGTGCCAGCCACGCGGCAATGAAATTTACAAATTTAGCAAAACGTTTTGTTGTCCAACTGTTCTCGGTTGTTTGACTGCTGAAAACCAAATTCATTTACAACATTTGGAATTGAGTTTTTCATTTTTATATTGTTAAACCTCTTGGTTTTTTTGGGGCTTTCAAAAAATATTTTTAAAATCTGAAATAAAAATTCTTTAAATGCCAACAATTAGAAAAGGAACTATTGCTAGTATGTGATTTGCATTTAAAGAGGGATAAATAACGTCAAATAGACTCAGCAATTTGAATTAAACTTAAAGGGCACCCAAAAGTATGCCTAATTAGCTGATTTAAAAATAGAGTTATGTATATAGGTGTTTCCGAAAATGTGTCGACCAAAGAGAAAAATTTGAAAATGAATCTAGGCCAAACTTTTTTATACCATTATGTAGGCACGAATGGCATATATCACCTTGGAAAATTTTTTTTAGATATTGGAACACCGGTTCTGACAAAACTTAGGTGCTTCCTACTTTTGTAGCTGAATACTTATGACTTTTGAAATACATACATCTGCGAATTTCCTACAAAAGCGCCTGGCAAAAAATTACTTATACAAGTATCTAGCCATAAGTCGGTCCTATGCAGATTATAATAGATACATCCGAAAAACTACTCCAAATCATATGTAAAGTGAATGCAAAAGAAGTGTTTTTTTTTAAGCTTTCGGACGCAAAATAAACTTTGTAGTAAAAAAACTTACATACCTTTTAAAACTCATTAAAATTTTTTCCTCAAAACACAGTTTCTGATGCTCTTTCCGGTCGTACAAAATTTTTTCTCAAGTTAGAAAGATTCCCGAATTTAAGTGTATCAAATACTGGAACGTCCGAACAAAAAAAAAATGTTCTCAAGATAATTGTGTAGAAAACTTTTTTGTCGCACTAACCAATTCGCAGAATTTTAGGGAATTCATATATCATGTCAAATATAAGGTACTTTTTAGGAGCGTCCAAACGGCAGATTTAAACCCTTCTTCAGTGGTAATGAGGCATATCTAGAAAAAAATTTTGATAGCGTCGGATACATGAGTACAAAGGCTACATATGACACAAAAAAATATTCTGATCCACAGCCTACTATAAATTTTGTACTAAAATTCATGTGACAGCATGGAACGTCCGTAATGCTGGAAACACCCATATGGATGAATGGGGATAGGCTGGAAAAATACCCTAAAATAATTGCCCTTGTTGGCAATAGTAGGTTGTTCTTTGGCTTTTTCAAAACCGCCCTACCTATCTCAGAATTTGTTTAAACACTCAAGCTCAGTTTTTCGCAATCCCAGCTCTATATACAAATACTACACCCAGAAAAAAATTTCCTTACCGCGAGGAAAAAATGTCTTAACTATTTCAAGGAAAAATTTCTCATATTTGACTCCAAAGACAACAATCTGGGGTCGAATCGTTACATACGATCACGAATCGAAAACCAGACGAGAGAAAATTCCGTGATACGTCAGTCGTATAAGCGAAATGGGATTGTTAGATACGATAGCAAACAAAAAGTAATTTATGTTCAATTCACAAAGTTTCGAATACCTTCAGTCACTCGGTCACGAATGTAAAAATCCGAAAAACAAAATTTTACGTAACGAGTTGTAGGATCACGGATGTCACGATTCGGGACCTGGAAGGAAGACTTGAGCAGGAAAAAACATGTAATAGCCGTATTCTTGGACCTAAAGCTAGCTTTTGCAACCATTGATCAAAACCTGTTGTTGGATAAGCTGAGCAAGATAGGTATTTCTGGTACAAAACTTAATTGGTTTTTTACGAATAGATATCAAAGAACGGTAATTGGAACGCCTATATCAGATGAAAGACAAGTGCATGTTGGACTCCCACAAGGCTCCATCTAGCTCCTATATTGTTTAATATATATATAGTTAAACGATATTGTGAAAAGTATTCAGTAGTTAGTTACTGTGACAATAAACTTTTTGCTGATGACACACTGCTAATAATTAGTGGGGATAATCTCACTGACATTCATAGCAAACTGCTAAATGACCTGAATAGAGTCAACGAATGGTTATGTTGGAACAAACATAAATTAAACGGCAATAAAACAAAATTCATGGTAATTTCAAGACGGAACTTCAGAAGCAACGAGTTACAACCTCTACGAATTAACAACGAGCCAATTAAAATAGTGAACACTCTTAAATACCTCGGCTTAAGCCCAATTTCACAGTGGCAGGTTAACTTATGTTCCACAGTTAACTATGGATTCGCAATTTTATTTAAGTTATTTAACTGAATTGTTTCTGTAAAAATTGTTGGTAGACGGCCTTCTGATATCTGACCAGAGGTTAAACCACCAACGTTGGGCAGTTAACCTTTGGTTAACTCAAAATGACAATTGAAAATCTGTAAAACGTAAGTTAACCTCGCACTGTGAAATCGGGCCTTAATGATAGATAGCAAACTATGCTTTAATGAGCACATCGATTATACGGTGGGAAAAATAGCTAAGAAACTATATTTTACACAAAGAACACGTAAATATTTAAAGAAAAGATATAAAACGATGATATACCGGTCCATAATTGAACCCCACTTTATCTATTGCCCAACCATATTCTTTCTAGTGAGAGATAGTCAAATATACAACCTTCAAAAGCAACAGAACCGAGTCATGAGATTTATTCTCAGAAAGCGCTATGATACACCTATCAGAGTAACTTGCCAGATTACTTGAAAAATAACGTGAAATATGTAAGAAATGAATGATTTCACGCTGCCTGCGTATAAAACCGAATCTGATAAATGTAATTTGTACATATTACAAAGGTTTAAAATGTTATAATGAGTTACCAACAGATGTTAAATCAAACGAACAAAATTAATTTAAACGCAAATTGTTCAACTATTGTAAATCCCTTCCAATTTAGGGCGGATTGGTCGGCCTTTCAGAACGCCATTCACAGTGCACATGAGCCACGCAAAGTACGATGCAGCGCCACACGTCACGTATAGAAAGTAGTCGAAATACATACTGGAACGCATCACTCCCAAATAGCGGTGCAACGCCGTCCAGATGTTCTCTTCGCACTTCAAATAAGTAGACGGCCTGTACTCTGCAGCGAGCTGGGACTATCATTGTAGTGGTATGATCTGAGACTCTGGCCAGTTATCTCTTTGAATTCGGAGTCCTTGATTTTACTTCTATTTTTTTTTTTATTTTTTTTTATATTTTAATCTACTTTTTTATTTAATTATAATTTTAATCTTTTACGTAAAAATGTTTACTTTCAATGAATGAATGAATTTAATGTAACACAGAGTTCTTATAGGCTTAAGTTTTAGATTAAGCTCTATAATTGTAATGAGCTAGGCTCAACAGAGCCGTAATAAATAAATATACATTATATACATTAGAGCGTAAAAAAGTCGGCCGTACCTCCCCTCATATGAAGTGTTTTTGAAAATCATTTAAAAAAAACAATTTTTTTTTTTTTCGGCAACCCAAGATTCCGCCCAATTGCATTTTTCTTCATATCTTCGGCATTTATTGTCGGATTTTAAAGTGTGATACCACAACGTACCTCCCCTCATATGAAGTGTTTTTGAAAAACATTTAAAAAAAAGTTGTATTTTTTTTCTGGCACCCTAGAAGTCGCCCAATAGCATTTTTCTTCATATGTTCGGCATTTTTTGTCGGATTTTAAAGTGTGGTACCCCAACGAAACGCATGAGCTCAATGAACTTTCTTGAGAAAACCTCCTCTTTGAGACGAAAAAATTGATGTGTTAAACTTTAAAAACCGACAACAAATGCCAAAGATTTGAAGAAAAATGTAATTGGGCGACATCTAGGGTTGCCACAAAAAAAAACATTTTTTTTTTTGCCTGTAAGCCCGAGACGCTCTAATATACATACATAAACATCTGTAAAGGCTAACCCTGCAAAAATCGTTGGATTATGTGTTCCAATATTTTGATATTGGAGTACTCCAATACTAATCCTTTGTATACCTCATCGGACTACCTTCAGCCTTTTGAAAGCCGATCATTGCTCCTGCCTTATCGACGAAAATCACGACACTATCGCTCTGACAGAATATACTCCAAGAAGTAACAACATTGGAGTACATTGCAACGTACTCTGACTGTAGGTACTCCACGGAGTAGCAGAAACAAAGCGAAGGTTGGAGTAGGTGGTCCAGTCCTAAGACATCGCAATGTTAATTGGAGCACAATTTTTATATTAAAAAGGATTACATTTGGAGTACTCTAATGCTCCAATTGGAGTACTCTTTGGATAGGAAATAGAGTACGCTCGATTTTTGCAGGGAAATCCCTTATTCATAAAAAATATAAAAGGTTTATTAAGCTCTTATTATTCAAAATTTGTATGAAAATGTCATTTTAAAAAGCTTTATAAATTTTATTTCTCATGAATAGGAGGGTAAACATTTACAATTCTTGACAATTTACAACATTTAAGTTGTGCAACCTAATTTAGGTGAGTTTTTCATTTTTATGTATAAACGTGCAATTTAGCCCAATTTATTGGGAGACTCTTGACTAAAATGGCCGACGCCACGACGTCCAAAGGCTCTAAAAAGGATGAGATTGATGGAAAGTCGACATCAAACTGGATGAAGGCCGAAATAAAACAAAAATTAGATAATCTAAGAAAAAGCCAACTTAAAGCAATTAAAACAGAAAAACGCGGCTCCAAGGTAGGAAAAATGACAACAAAAAACTAATATGGACGAGATAAACGGTACTCGCATTCCGTTACAGGGCATGTTAGTTCCAACACACAGAAAAATTTCTTACATTTTTAGTTAACATGATTCATGTTAAATCAACATGAACACCTCTTGTACGTAAAACAAAAACAATTTCGGAAAATCAACACGAACATTTTAACATGAAGCGTATGGTTAAAATAACATGAAGTACTTCTGCATAAGAATTACATTAGTGTGTATCCCTTACACTATATTCGTTTTGTTTTAACATGAACAAGTGTTGTTTTCGACTGCCATCTGTTCCCCAACATTTTAACATGAAGCGTATGGTTAGAATAACATGAAATATTTCTGTATTAGAATTACATTAGTGTGTATCCCTTACACTATATTCGGTTTGTTTTAACATGAACAAGTGTTGTTTTCGAGCATTATCTGTTCCCCATCAAAGCTTGTGAACAGAATTGTTCTCAAAAGAACAGAATTTAAGTCAGTGTGTAGATACCGACTTGATGAAAAGTTGTAGATATTATAAATAATTAATACATATATTGTGAAATTTATAGTTTATTAACTTGCGAATAAGTTGTGAAGTTATGCAAAAAGTTTTGGGTAAGTAATTTGTGTTGGTTTTTTATATTTTGTAAACGTTTCCTGCTAAAACACGTCCAAAAATGTCGGGGTAGGTTAAAAACAACGCGCACTATACATATTTAAATACAATGGAAACGCTTTAGGATTAGGGATACCGGGTAGAAAAGGCGTCGTTTGATACTTATCCCTACATTAATTGGACGTGTGCTACCAGTTTTACAATCGCTTGGATAATTTAAAGAGCTTTCAATGAAACAATTTTTATTTAATTTTCAGATTGGGGCTTGTTGTTGCTGTTTTCGATGCAGAAGTTGCCAATGATTGCATTAAAATAAGAATATGTATATGTATGTATGTACATATGTGTACTTTTATTATTTAACATGCTGATCGTGTTAATTTAACATGATGATCGTGTTAATTTAACATGATAGATCGTGTTAATTTAACATTATGATCGTGTTAATTTAACATGATAGATCGTGTTGATTTAACAATAAAAACATGTTGAATTAACATGACAGGTCGTGTTAATAAATTATACATTATATACTTTCATACCTGAAAATATGTATGTTAAAGGTTTTCGATAAATGAATTAACTAAATAAAAATTATTAAAAAAATCAAAAACAAGGTGTTTTATTTTAAGGGTTAATTTAACAATAAAAACCTGTTAAATTAACATGATAGATCGTGTTAATTTAACAATAACATCCTTAATGTCAATTTAACATGTCTGATCGTGTTGATTTAACAAGAAAAATAATGTTGTATCAACAGGAAATCATGCTGATTCAAACCTTTGTGATCATGTTAAATTCACACTGTTCCTTCATGTTGATTTAACATGTAGGAACAGTGAAACAATAGCTTCATGTTAGAACAACATGAGCGATAGTGTTGAAAAATAATAACCTGAAAAAGTGTTAAAAAAGTGTTGACTCAACATGAAAATGATTCTGTGTGAAGGGGCTCATATACAACTACGAACGTTCCAGTACAAAACAAAGAAGATGACAGCAGAAACACGTGAGGAACTGAGAAATGGGGAAACTAAAGAAAAAGACGAAAAAAGGTGCTACATACTATACAAGGTGAATTTTGTGTGTTTGTAGACACATCAAAAGCCCCCCTACAAGACGGGCTGATATTTTTACTTAAACACTCGCACTCTAAATTGCCAGCGCTGATGACGTTTTGACCAAAACATTGACATTCAGTTACACGTATGTTCGTTTGTTCACCCACTGATGTTTGCTTGTACCCCAAGACTTCTGAGAACCATGCAAAAAACACAAATGGGCACAACCTGCTGCAGAAAAAAAGAACACGCAGAAAACTCAGCAGGTGAGACAGATATACTTTATATATATGTTAGAATAGTTTATCCGATTTGATTTTATTGTCAATACTAATTGTCATATGTAAATCAAAATGTCACTTATGTTGGATTTTCAAAATTTGAAAAAATTATAACCTCAAAGCGTTATTGCAAAAAGTTCGTTAATTTATTTAAAAAAAAACTACCAGGAGCTGCGAAAAAACTATAAAAAGATAAGTACCGAAATGCGGAAGTCATTTTATAATAAAACATATAAAGAAAATAAAATTTTTAAATCAAAATTAAATAAATATAAAAATTTTGCGGAATGTGTGGGGCGAATTAAAAAGTTAGACCCTAGGAATATAATTTCAATTATTGCCAGTGGTTGTAGTGACGCCATTACGATTGAAAAAGAAGAAACCGTTTTTCATGGAAATGGCTTGATAAGGCTGATTTACATGCCTTATCGAATGTAGTATTAATTCTAAATTTTCTCTTTTTGCAGACTTTGTGTATGTATCGTATCAAAGGAGCCTCAAGTGACGTGTCCTACGGCGCGTATTTACGTGCGGGTATCAATTTCAAGAAGCCATCATCGCAAAACAGAAAAAATATACGCTAAGGAAGCAACTCGCGGATTAGTTTTAATTATTGTTAATTGTTAATGATACACATACATTTCACACTGAATTTCAATCAATAAATAATTAAATTTTATAAAAATATGAAATATTTATGAAATAAATCAATTTTTCTACTAAAAATGAACAGTAAACATCATTTTCATATCAGATTTGGCAGGTTTTGAGAATTGTCAGTTGTGGCATCACTGTGACGATAGTAATGAAGTCATCACTGATCCAAAAATAGCGTGAGTAAGAAGAGTACAGCTATATGCTTAATTCAAAGGCGTGTGCTAGAGAGAGACAAAAACTCACACGGACACAGTTGTTGACATCAACTTTTTCTTATTCCTCGTGTGAAATGATTGAATCGATGATCGTTTAGCTGACAGCAATGACAATCAAATGTTGCATCCCCTGCAAACCAGATACCGGCTAGCAACCAAGTTAAATAGTTGGTTTCATTAATTTTTCATACGGTTACCGAAGTAGCTAATTTTGTTCAGACCGTGTGAAAATTTTAACCATATTAACACTTTGCCTCTCCCTTGCACTTATTCTATTTTTCCATTTGCTATAAAGTATACCTGCACTCTTCAAAATAAAAAATTTCCCTTTCAAACTGTGGCTAATGTTTTGGTTAAAATGTAGTTAACAGCCATTTGTTGAAGTCGTCAATGTTTTGGCTAACATGTTGTTAATAGTATTTGTTGACATGGTTATGGAAACTGGTAACAGGTGGCTAACATTATGTTATGAAACAGTAAATGTTTTGGTTAACATGCTGTTAAAATTATTCTTTGAATAAGTCAACAAACAAGCTAGCATATGGTTAACATAAGTAGTTGAATCGGTTACCGAACCAGCTAGCATATGGTTAACATTTATAATTGAATAGGTTACCAAACCAGTTACCAATATGGTTATTGCTAAAAGGACAATACTTACCGAATTTTTCCAAATAAATTGCACAAAAATTAATATATATACATATTTTATCATTTATTAATTTATATTAAACATTTATTTATTGATATTATACATACTAATAACTAAATATATATTAAAATAATGTGAACCGTCTCCACAACAATTAAGGAAATGTCTTCACAAGCACTACGACGAGGACACATCATCATACAAATAAAGCATTGGTATTTGTTGCCTTAAGGGGTCAACCGATATAGCTCAAAAGACGCTGTTTGGCCTCAGGATCACGAATCCCTAGGCGCTTTTTTAATATTTTGCTTCTCTGAAGAGATATTAAGTTTTCTTGTGGTTGTTGTAATTTTATTAGGCTGTATCTAAAACCGTGGCAAAAAATGCGTTCAGTCCACCACCCTGACTTGGGATGGCATATCCCAGGGTTATTTGTTATAAGCGCGGCCGAAGGCCGCGTACTCAGAAAGGTATTTGTTTCCTTTAGGGGTCAACTGCTAATAAATTATGGGAGATAGCTCAAAAGACGGGTTTTGTCCTCAGGATCACGAATCCGGAAGCGCTTTTTTAATTTTTTATTTTAGTGAAAAGTTATGGTCAAAAAACCGAAAAATTACCCGGGTCCGATACCAAAATTGGGGCGGAATCCACGGTATTTATGTGCAAAACACTTTTCTGAGTTGAAAAAATAACCCTGGGCTACGTCATCCCAAATCCGGACGTGTGACATAACCGTGGCTACCGAAATTTATTCCACGTTTTTAGGGACAGCCTAATAAAACTACAACCACATGAAAACTTGAAAATTTGATTGCAAATATCTCTTCATGGAAGCAAAATATTAAAAAAGCGCTTCCGGATTCCTGATCCTGAGGCCGAATCCCGTCTTTTGAGCTATATCACATAATTTTAGGTAATTTATTAGCAGTTGACCCCTAAAGGAAACAAATACCGAAAGGTGTTTCGCACATAAATACCACCGCCCCAATTTTGGTATCGGACCCGGGTCATTTTTCGGTTTTCTGACCATAACTTTTCACTAAATCAAAAAATTAAAAAAAGCACTTCCGGAGTCGCGATCCTGAATCTCTTAGCTAATTTATTAGCAGTTGACCTTAAAGGAAACAAATACCTACCAAAGCATTTGAGGCTGCAAGTCCACCTTTGCGTAAAATGGATTATTAAGAATTACCGAATTTAGGCGTAGCGCAGTTCTCCACTGCAATTAAGAAGTCGCATCCGCAAGCGCCACGACTAAATCCGGAATTTTTTAAAAAGCCGTTTCATGCAAAGGTGGACTTCCAGTTTGAAATGCTTTATGTATGATGATACGACCCCGTCGTAGTGTTTGTGGCGATGTTTCCTTAATTTTTCGACCCGACTTCCAAAGGCGCAGCCACTACCGTCTGAATTTCTCGAAATCATCGAACTTTCCTTTTGCATTTCCCGCCATCACTCGTATACTAATGGCGGCGATATACCTACAGGTTATCATCATAACCTCTAACGAGATTTTTAGCCGAGCTTCTCTTTCCAACTTGTGGTGTGTTGCTTTTTGAGTTTTTCCTACAAGTTGGCGGGACCTACAGTTTTTTGCCGACTCCGAACGGCACTTGCAAAGCAAATGAATTTTTTGCTGAGAAGCTTCTCATGGCAGAAATACACCCGGAGAGTTTGCCAAACTACTGCCGAGGGGCGACCCCGTTTTAGAAAAATTTTTTTTCTAAATAATTTTTGATGTTACTTTTGCCGGGCATCGAACCGCCACGACTTGGTGTAGAAGGCCGAACACTTAACCGCTACACCACGGCGGCCGCCGTGTATACGGGCATGCATAAAAGAAGGGAGAATTTCTATTAAAAATGCAAATAAAAAAAAATATTTTACGCTTACCTTTTTTTCGTGAAAAAATTTGACAAATAATAATTAATTTATGAAAGCTGCAGATTGTCAATTTTTGGGATATTTTCTTATGCTGTTTCATTCGCACTCATAATATTAGGCATAGTACAAAATCAACAATGTTTTCTCTTTTTGGCAGATCGTTTGCACATTAACCCTAAAACGAACTTTTGGTATTTAAAGGCCCACATTTTAATTTAATTCAGAACAACTTTTTTTTAGTTGCTTAAGGTTAACATAATTTTGGGAAATTTGTCAAATGAAAAATGTGTGTGTGTTTGCAATGCGGTTAGCCGTGGTTTGCAGGGATCAAATGATTGTCATCTGTCTTGTAGGGCCCTTATTCACAAATAAGAAATGAAAAACGTTCTATTTTTATGGAACAAAATAAAAAATGTCGGCATAGAGGGCATAAAAACTATTAAAGCAATCGGAAAAACGCTATACAAAATATATTTTGAAAAGTATTAACAGGCAAATACATGCATTGGCAATTCACTACTAAAAGATAATTATATGAAAGCATTCATTCCGAGGAACATGGTCGAATCCATGGAAGTCATACGCCAAGTACCATAGAAGAAACATAAATTCTAGTATACGAGTTAAAACTGTATGCAGGCTTATGAAACGCGACCCAGACAACAAAGATAAACTCCTACCAACATATACAATCAAACTGGGATTCGATGGAAGCGAACTACCTGAAACCTTTTATGTTAACCTAAAAGTGACACATTTTATCCCGAGAGTAAGGCAGACTGGGTCACATCAGCCAAAGCTACAGAGCCGACAACAGATGCATCATGTGTGGGCGTGAGGAAGGTTGCAGCAGCAAATGCAAAGACACAAATAATTGAATCCTATGCGGAGAAACGGGACATAACACACTAAACAAGACCAAATGTAGAAAATGGCAAAAGGTGGAAAGAGTAATGGGAATCATGACAGTTAAAAAAAAGTTCAACTGTTTCGGTCTTTTGCAAGATTATGAGGAAAACTTTCCTAGAATCAACAGGACACAAACGCCGACAATAAACAATGATAAAATCGTCAACAGAAGAATAACCGCAGTACAAAAAACTGCCAGAATAAGGACACAGCCTTTCTTTCAAAATCCAAATTGGGAAAAGGTTCGCGAAATTTAAAAACTAGTATCTCTTCTAGTAAAAAAATTCGAAATAAATCAAGAAGAACCCAACGACCAAAAAAATATTTTTCAGTAGAGGCAAAAAACCAGACATCGAAAATATCAGTAAACAATTTCGAAGGTTTTGAAAATAAAATTAAAGTTAAGCCAAATATTCAAATACTCGTTGAAAACAATTTTTTTTGTCTTAGAAAAAACCTTACAGTTTGAAATTTTTTGTTTTTCTCAGATTTTAATCATAACAAAAACAAAATAATTATTTTCAAAGAAAAAAATTGAGCAAGCTAAATACAAGTAATTTAAAAAATACAATTGTATCTTAGACATTAGCAAAATAAAAGTGCACTAAACAATGCAATTAGAGACGTTTTTGATTATATGGAGGATGAAAAGAAGTCGAAGTGCAACATGTCCCAAACCAAATCGGCGGCTGACCACCTGACAAATTTAAAACGGCACATATCAACAAAGCACGATAATTTTTTGGAGAGTTTTACTGCCAATTCCGAAAATAGCGAACCATAAAAAAGTTAAAATTTCATATTATATACACGAAGAGTTCTTCAAAAAGTCCTTACTTAAAATCGTCACTTAAGATGGGCGCCCGCTGTCGCAATTGGACAGTGAAGGGTTCAGGGATATAGTGGATCCCATATTCAAAGCCCTAAATATGAATCCCATCAACTCCCACAACGCAATAATAATACTTATCTTATTTTTAAAGCATATGGTATTATGTAGTATGTACTTTCGATCGTAAACAAATCGTAGTTCCAAGTTGAAATGTAAAGCTAAAACTCGATTTCGTGCTCACAAAGATGCAGCTAAGGGATTTTTCGACGTCCCACGAGTCACACTCATTTACTAAGTAGTTACAAAGCTATTTGTTGTTATTTGGCCAATTCTTCTAATGCATTTGTTGTATTGGATATTTATCCATGTGGATAAATATATTTCATAGCAATATAAGTCCCGATGTCGGTTTATAATTCAAAGTTGACTCAGCTCTGGAGTCAAATGTCCCACGAGTCACGATGGAATGCTCCATAAGCAAATATTAAGGTGGTGTGCATCACCTATCAGATGAAGTTCCCGATCTCACTAAAATATTTGCCGAAATAGATAATTTTGAAAGACTTCATGGACAATTGCCGGTATATGAAGATATTTTGAAAATATGCGATTTAGATCACCTGAGCTGTTCGAACAAGCATTAGTCATACTTGGTGTTCCTGCTACGCAGGTATCAGTGGAAAGGTCATTTTCGTCATTGAAATTTATTTTGGATGAAAGGAGATATAACCTAATGATGGAACGCTTGAAAAATAATTTTCCTTTTCGTTTTTCTTAAATCCATACATCTAAAAATGTTTTCGTTAAAAAAAAAACACTCATATTAAAAAAAAGGAATTGTACAACCCACCCTGTATTTATATACGTTTCTTTTTTCTGTATCTCTTTTATTTACGTATATACTAGTGTCCGACCGAATATTCGGCCAAGTTTCGGTATTCGGCCTATTCGGCTAGTATTTTTTATTCGGCTACGGCTTCGGCCTTCGGCTGAAAAGGCCGAATAATCGAGGCCGAATAATAGCTTTGTTTAATAACAAAAAAATTGACTGAATTTTACGAGTTTTTGATTTTTTATAAGCGACAGAAAATCGCAACTTCCAGTAATATTTTTGAGTTATTGAACAGGCCTACGATTTCGAACGATAACTTACGCGAAATTATTCAATATTGCCACCTTAATTATACAAAATTCGTTTAAAATGTCATCACTTTCGATTACTTGAGTTCAGACTGTAGTCAGCGTTTTTCTTAGTGCATTTCTAGAAACTGCAACATATTTTTTTAAACTGTTTTTATACATTGTTAAAATGCTATTAAGATAAAGACTAACCCCCTTATTCATCTCTACATAAAATAAAGTTGTAACAGGTCGATGTCTGTACATAGCAGATATCAACAAAAAATTGATTGGGTAAGCATTATTAAGCGAGTAGAATCCAAATCAACCATTTTAACAAATTTTGTGTGTCTGTCTGTCTGTCCGTATGTTTTTGGCCGTATCACTCTGAAAGTAATGAATGGAATTGAATGCAACTTTTTCGTTGGATTGCTCGACACTCAACTTAAAATTTAAGACATTACTTTTTTCGATATCTCAACCGGTTTTGGAGTTATCGCCCAATATGTGGACCATGACTGTCTCTATGTTTGTGATCGTAACACTCTAAAATTACTGAATGGAATTGAATCGTTGGATTGCTAGATGCTCACCTTAAAGTTTAAGATATTATTTGTTGCGATATCTTAACGGGTTTTGGGGTTATCGCCCAATATATGGACCAGGGGTGACCAAAAATGTCTTAAGTAGTACAATATGGGTGTCAAACGAAAGGTGTCAATGAGTACTATAATATGCGATGTGATTCATTAAAATATCTGAAATGGTTTGGGAGATATCTTGAAATTTCGATACCTCGACCGGTTTCGGAGGTATCGACGAATATTTCCACAAAAATGTGTTAGTACATTATGGGTATCAAACAAAAGGGTTTTTATGAATGCTGTCATAAACCAATTGATTAAACAGAAATTATACGCATACGAAGTCGCGGGCACCAGCTAGTAAAAAATATAAAAGGTTTATTGAGCTGTTATAATTCAAAATTTGTATGGAAATGTCATTATAAAAAGCACAATAACCAATTTTATTTTTTATGAATATGGGGGTAATTTTTTTTTTATTTATGTTTTTGTAAGGTTTTTTGGTTATTCTAGAAACAAAAAGAATGAATTGTTATGAAATAAAATAAAATCACTTTTCTTATTTTGGTATTCGGCTTCGGCTTCGGTTTTCGGCCGAATATAGGATTATGCCGAATATTCGGCTACGGCTTCGGCTTCGGCTTAAAATTCCAGTTTCGGTCGGACACTAGTATATACACCTCCACCAAAAAACGTCAAACAGCATCTTGAACTACAAGCACTCAACAACCTATCAAGCAAACCAAGGAGCCAACCAAATATAAATTTATTTTATCAACAAAACAATCACAAACAAACTACAAACTAACAAACAAAATTTTGAACAATTAAACTAGAGTATGATACAACCGGCACTCTGAGCGACATATTAAATATCCGTCTTAACAGTAACTATTACACGTGTGTGAAATTGACAAAGTCACAAAAAAAATTAGTTTTCAAGACCAGAGTAATAACTGTTACAAAAAATATTGAAAAAAAATCAAAAAATAATTATTTCGTTTCAATAGATTTATTTTTGAGTCTCAGATAATTATTACTTTGCGATAGAAAAATTAAGAACTGCTCATAACAGTTATTGAAAGACGTGTAAAATTTTACCTCTCTGAAGTTGGCAAGACAACTTTTACGTGGCAAAAAATTTGCCGTAATTTATACGTAAATTATCCGTGAAAACAAAAAATTTGCCGCGGCCGTATTTTGGAAAATATTGAGTGGCACGCCAACTTCATGTGAAGTTAGCGTGCCACCCTTGAAAAACTACCTTAAGGACCTGCTAGAGAAAAAATGTTTGCACGTGATTTTGCCGTAAATTAGCCGTAACTAAGTGGCATATTTGGAAAATAAAAAAAAATAAAATTAATTTTTTTAGTAGTGCACCGCCAACTTCACATGAAGTTAGCGTGCCACTTCTGGAAAACTACTTTCGAGACCAGCTAGGATAAAAACCTTTGCACGTGATTTTGTCGTAAATTATCCGTAATTAATCTGTGAAATCAAAAAATTTGTCGCGGACGTATTTTGGAAAATATTGAGTGGCACGCCAACTTCTTGTGAAGTTAGCGTGCCACCTTTGAAAAATTACCTCAGGGACCAGCTAGAAAAAAAATATTTGTACGTGATTTTGCAGTGAATTAGCCGTAGTTAAATGGCATATTTAAAAAATTAAAAAAAAAATTTTTTTTATAGTGCACCGTCAACTTCACATGAAGTTAGCGTGCCACCTTTGAAAACCTATCTTAGGGCCCAGCTAAGGAAAAAATATTTGAACGTGATTTTGCCGTGAATTATCCGTAATTAAATGACATATTTAAAAAATTAAAAAAAATTTTTTTTTTTTGTTAGTGCACCGCCAACTTCATGTGAAGTTAGCGTGCCACCTTTGAAAAATTACCTCAGGGACCCGCTAGAAAAAAAAATATTTGAACGTGATTTTGCCGTGAATTATCCGTAATTAAATGACATATTTAAAAAATGAAAAAAAAAAATTTTTTTTTTTGTTAGTGCACCGCCAACTTCATCTGAAGTTAGCGTGCCACCTTTGAAAACCTATCTTAGGGACCAGCTAAGGAAAAAATATATGAACTCAATATTTTCCAAAATACGTCCGCGACAAATTTTTTGATTTCACAGATTAATTACGGATAAATTACGACAAAATCACGTGCAAAGGGGTTTATCCTAGCTGGTCTCGAAAGTAGTTTTCCAGAAGTGGCACGCTAACTTCATGTGAAGTTGGCGGTGCACTCCCAAAAAAATTAATTTTTTTTTTTTTTAATTTTCCAAATATGCCACTTAGTTACGGCTAATTTACGGCAAAATCACGTGCAAACATTTTTTCTCTAGCAGGTCCCTAAGGTAGTTTTTCAAGGGTGGCACGCCAACTTCATGTGAATTTTCCAAAATACGGCCGCGGCAAATTTTTTGTTTTCACGGATAATTTACGTATAAATTACGGCAAATTGTCCACTAGTTACTTTTTTGCCACGTAAAAGTTGTCTTGCCACCTTCAGAGAGGTTAAAATTTTCGTCATGAAATAATGATTATCGGCAATTTTTATTTTTGCAAGCCTTCAAAGACTTTTATTCTAAAATTTATATTTTAAAAGTCTCAAGATAATAGTTATTATACCCAGTGTACTAGTACTAGTACAAGGGTATATTAATTTTGTTCACATAACGGTAGTACGTAACGGCACAAAATAATCGAGATAGATATAGAGTTCCATATATGAAAGTTCTTAGGTTGAAAAGAGGAGTCCATTAAGACATGTCCGTCCGTCTGTCCGTCCGTCCGTCCGTCTGTGTACACGATAACTTGAGTAAAAATTGAGATATTTGCATGAAATTTTGTATACAGGTTACCTTTTGGCCAAGGTAGGTTGCTATCGATATCGAAAATTTCGAAAATCAAACAAATTGACATATCTCGGTAGCTGAAATGGCTAAAATGATATAATTTTATAGGTGAATCCCCCTGGTAATTCTCTTATTATTTTTCCATAAATTTTTTATAGGGGGCGTGGCACCGCCCACTTTTAAGGGAGGCATTTTTGAAAATTTGACTGGTCGTAACTTTTAAACTGATTACGATAGAACGATGGAATTTGGCAAAAAGCATACTAGTATCGTTGGGAGTATACCTGATGAAAATGGATAAAATCGCCCTCCAACCATGCCCACTTTCGATATCGAAAATTTCGAAAATCACATAAATTGACATATCTCGGTAACTGAAATGGCTAAAACGATATAATTTTATAGGTGAATCCCCCTGGTAATTCTCTTATGATTTTTTCATTAATTTTTTATAGGGGGCGTGGCACCGCCCACTTTTAAGAAGGGCGTTTTTGAAAATTTGACTGGTCGTAACTCTTAAACAGATTACGATAGAACGATGAAATTTGGTACAAAGCATACTAGTATCGTTGGGAGTATACCTGATGAAAGTGGATAAAATCGCCCTTCAACCACGCCCACTTTCGATATCGAAAATTTCGAAAATCACCTAAATTAACAGAATTCGCAAACGGAAATGGGTAAAATAGTATAATTTGGTAGTTAAATTTGTAAGGAATTGTCTACTATTAACGAGTCTTAAAAGATGAGTTAATTTTGTTAAGTGAGCCACCTATAATTTTTTCGATAATATATATAGGTACTACTATTGTTTCCATACACTGGGTATTTAATGTTCAGCTTACCCGAACTTAGACTTCCTTACTTGTTTTTGATAAATATTTTTTAAGTCTTTGAAAAAAAAGCTTTTAATGTATATAGTTAGTTTATTTATATGCGGTTGTGAAACAGTTGAATACATATTATTTTGGCGTCATCTTTGTTGCTGGATACAACACCAACGAAATGCGCCCTCCCGGCGTGCAATTATTTTTAATTATTTTTCGGACAATTAATTCAACATTTTTCACTGCCAAGGCCTTTATATTATTTTAAATAATGGCATAACAAGAAAAAAAATTGTTTAGCATATTTTTATCGCCGCTATTACGTTTTCATACGGAACGCGATAGGCGCTTGCGCTCTGTCAATTGCTTTGGGTATTTTGCTAATATATATATTTTGGCGGAGTGTGTTGTTGTTGTTGTTGTTAACAACAAAACACTCCCCGAAGGTTTTGGGCAGTGATGCCGAAGTTGACAGTCCTTGGCCGGATATGACCCCGGTACGCTGCGGTACTCCCTTGCGGTACTGCCCGTCTGTCGTGGTAGCGATTTGGTATGACCAGTGGAACCTTCTAGGTCATGGCATCCCTCCATCCATGAGGAAGGAGAAGATGGGTAATGAGAGGTGAGAGGCATCATATCCGTAGATCAACCATCGAGTAGCAAGTCAATTACCTATGTGCATATTAGTCGCCTCTTACGACCGGTATGCCTACCTCGGGCATATTCTATACCCCTAACCCGCAAGGGGTGTGTAATGGAGTGTGGTTGCTAAGTGACCTTGCTCAATCCCGAATCTTGCGTCCTCGTTCGTGCACTCTGGGCAACGGGAGCTACCTAGGCTCGCGGCAGAAAGAGAGGGAGCCCCGGTGGGGCCACTCTGACATACTTGGTTTAAGGGCTCACCGAGGTTTTTGCGTAGCGTCTGTTCACCATGAGGTGCGGCTGCAAGCGGGCGTCTGTCTTGAAGCTAGCGGCTCGCTATATAAATGTGTAAATATTTTCCAAAAACCCCGAAACGGGTTGTGCGCTGGGTTTGGGACCCGCCACGTAAAAAACTTAATTCCAATGAAAACAAAATCAAAGCCTCGGATGAGAACCCCCTTTAATGTTGACGACCCGGCAAAACGAATAAGGCATAATGATTTGGATATTAGGGCATGTACCGGGAATGTCCGGACCCTTTCAAGGGACGGTGCCGCTGCCCGACTGGTTGATGTCCTCGTAGGCGCAAAGGCCGACATCACCGCCCTGCAGGAAATGCGATGGACGGGACAAGGAAAGACGACCATCGGTCCTTGTGACGTATACTACAGTGTCCAGACACGCGGCAAAGCGCGTGGTGTAGAATTCGTGGTGGGAAAGAGACTTCGCCGCCAAGTAGTAGCGTTCACTCCTGTGGACGAGCGTCTTGCTGCGATCCGCATCAAGGCGAGGTTTTTCAACATAACATTTATCTGCGCCTATGCGCCGACTGAGGAGACGGACGACGCAGAGAAGGACTCCTTCTACGATAAACTTGAACAGACTTATGATCGCTGCCCCCAGCATGATATCAAAATCGTGCTCGGCGACTTTAATGCCAAGGTGGGCAAGGAAGGAGTCTTTGGTCCTACAGTTGGAAAATTCAGTCTCCATGATATAACATCCCCCAACGGCACTAGGTTGATTGACTTCGCCGCTGCTCGCAATATGGTCATCAGTAGTACCAGGTTCCAGCATAAGCGAGTACACCAAGCCACATGGCTGTCCCCTAACCAAAGAACTAGAAACCAGATTGATCATGTCTTGATTGACGGCAGACATAGCTCCACCGTTCTGGACGTGCGTACACTGCGTGGTCCCAATATTGTCTCTGACCATTATCTTGTCGCAACCAAGATACGCACATGCCTCTGTGCAACGAAGAAAGTACGCACAGTAACGGAAGGAAAGTTTGACGTCGAGAAGCTGCGCATGACACAGACAGCTGATAATTTCACAACTCGACTCTCACACCTGCTAGCAAAGGCAATCCTCGACCTAACGATGTAACCGAGCAATGGAAGCATATCTCTCACTCATTGCGTACCGCCGCTGAGGCCACTATAGGGTTCCAGCGAGCCCGCAAGAACAACTGGTACGATGAGGAATGCAAAACTGCTTCGAAAAAAAAGGACGCTGCCTACAAGGAGACGTTGCGAACGAGCGCAACCTGCAGTGTATGGCAACAATATCGTGAGGAAAAGAAGGAAGAGAGACGCCTTTTCAGAAAAAAGGAAAGTGAGGCCGAAAGGCGTGAGTGTGAGGAGCTTGAGATGCTGGCTGACAGGAATGATGCCCGAAAATTCTATGAAAAGATCCGGCGGATGACGGAAGGTTTTAAGACCGGGGCAAGCTCCTGTAAGGACAATAATGGCGACCTGGTAACCGACGTACAAAGTGTACTTAAATTATGGAGGGAGCACTTCTCCTCACTGCTAAATTGCGAGGGAGACGTCGAACCCGATACCCCAATCCCTGACGATGGAAAAGTCGTCCCACCACCTGACTATGATGAAGTGAGGATAGCTATATCCCGGCTCAAAAACAACAAAGCGCCTGGAAAAGACGGACTACCCGCCGAGCTGTTCAAACACGGAGGCGAAGAGCTGGTAAAAAGCATGCATCAGCTCTTATGCAGAATATGGTCAGACGAATGCATGCCTCCGGATTGGAATTTAAGTGTGCTTTGCCCAATCCACAAGAAAGGCGATCCCGCTAACCGCACCAACTACCGCGGAATTAGTCTTCTTAATATCGCATATAAGGTTCTTTCTAGCGTGTTGTGTGAAAGGCTGAAGCCCATCGTAGACAAACTGATTGGACCTTATCAGTGTGGCTTTAGACCTGGTAAGTCTACCATCGACCAGATTTTCACGATACGCCAAATCCTGGAGAAGACCCATGATAATAGAATCGACACTCACCATCTCTTTGTCGATTTTAAAGCCGCTTTTGACAGCGTAAAAAGGAGTTGCCTGTATGCCGCCATGTCTGAATTTGACTTCCCTGCAAAGCTTATACGGCTTTTCCAAATGACGTTGAGCAATACCAACAGCTCCGTCAGAATCGGGAAGGACCTCTCTGAGCCATTTGAAACCAAACGAGGCTTCAGACAGGGCGACTCCCTTTCGTGCGATTTCTTCAATCTGATGCTGGAGAAGATAATTCGAGCAGCAGAGCTAAACCGCAATGGTACAATCTTTTACAAGAGCGTGCAATTGCTGGCGTATGCCGATGATATTGATATCATTGGCCTTAACAACCGCGCCGTAAGCGCTGCCTTCTCTGGACTGGATAAGGAAGCGAAAAAAGTGGGTCTTGCCGTGAACGAGGACAAAACGAAGTATTTGCTGTCATCAAAGAAAGAATCGGCGCACCTGCGCCTTGGCAGCCATGTCACTGTTGATAGTTACAAATTTGAAACTGTGAGGGACTTCGTCTATTTGGGAACCAGTATCAACACCGAAAATAATATCAGTCTAGAAATCCAGCGGAGAATCACTCTTGCCAACAAGTGCTACTTTGGACTGAGTAGGCAATTGAGAAGTAAAGTCCTCTCTCGAAGAACAAAGATCACGCTCTATAAGTCTCTCATCATACCTGTCCTGATGTATGGCTCAGATTCATGGACAATGTCAAGAGAAGATGAGATGGCCCTTGGAGTATTTGAGAGAAAAGTTCTCCGGAAGATTTATGGTCCTTCCCGTGATGCCAACGGCGAGTATCGAAGGAAATTTAACGATGAGCTGTACGAGCTCTACGCAGATCTGACCATAGTCCAGCGAATTAAAGCCCAAAGACTCCGCTGGCTGGGCCATGTTATGCGAATGGACAAAGAAGCTCCAGCACAGAAGGTTTTCCTATCGTCGCCTGAATTCGGCAGCAGAGGAAGGGGGAGGCCTCGATTGAAATGGAAACAACAGGTGGAGGATGACTTGAACTCCCTTGGGGTTTCCAATTGGCGTCAGTTATCGCTAAAAATGAATGACTGGCGTGCTTTGATATGCAACGGCCAAAATCGCTTAGGTGGTTAAGCGCCAATAAATGATGATGATGATATATTTTGGCGGCCGCCGTGGTGTAGCGGTTAAGTGTTCGGCCTTCTACACCAAGTCGTGGCGGTTCGATGCCCGTCAAAAGTAACATCAAAAATTATTTAGAAAGAGAATTTTTCTAAAACGGGGTCGCCCCTCGGCAGTAGTTTGGCAAACTCTCCGGGTGTATTTCTGCCATGAGAAGCTTCCCAGCAAAAAATTCATTTGCTTTACAAGTGCCGTTCGGAGTCGGCAAGAAACTGTAGGTCCCGCCAACTTGTAGGAAAAACTCAAAAGCAACACACCACAAGTTGGAAAGAGAAGCTCGGCTAAAAATCTCGTTAGAGGTTATGATTACCTGTTGGTATATCGCCGCCATTAGTTTTTATATATTTTGTAGAATCTGCAATTTCACATGAATTCTGATTACATTTCTGGTATCAATCTATCTCGGATTTAGCTTCTCATAAGTGACAGCAAAAGAAAGGGAAAACCTGAGCTGGGAAAACCTGAGCTTGCGTTTCCTGGCTTGTATGTGAAAAATGTTTAAATTAAAATGGTATTTGATAAATGATTAAAACATGTAAATACGTGCAACTATGAAACCCACCAGATGTTTATGTATGTATGTACGTCGTACAAACTGCCGAATACCCTGGCTACCTACAACTCAAACCTCCCTCATCTCGACCCAAGCGTTTATTGCCTGAGGCCAAAGATGTGTAAAATTTATTATTAGCTACTAAGTACTGCGTTCCATTACCACATCAACAAAGAATTCGCATTTTCAAATAGGTCAATCAAATTGAGAAAATATACAAATCTGAATTTTTTGCAACAGCCCACTGACTCAGTTTACACAACAAATTTTGCTACGAAATATCGCAAGTATAAACAAAATATTATTGAGGACTATTTGCAACTTTACAAAAATAAATATGCTTTAAACAAAATAACCAAATCATGTATCAGTAAATATAAACAAAGGTTGTAAATTTATTAAAGTAAACATACATACATATGAGATTTACTTGCATTCATATAATCAAATAATAAATACTTAGAACTGTTTCTCATATTGTAAATAAAAGGTTACATACATTCTACTACACTAAAAAAAATATGCTGCGAATTTTCGATGATTTTTTTTGGACGGGGCTCCCATCTATAAGCTTCGCTGAACGTTAGTTTTTCCCCAGGAACTCGACGGTAAAACAACTTTATGCCGACGACTACCCAGAGGTGTGTATCTTTCGACCTTCGTGTGCCCTGAACGCAAGAAAATGTTTAACATCAAACAAATGTGACGACTTTTGGAGAACTTTAAGGATGGGTATCACCTCTTACTATCCTTACAGCTTAGTATCCTTATGGAAGCACTTACCCATGTTTCGACAACAGCTCTTGGACTAAAAGAAACCATAATACTGGTGCTAACGTATCTCGAATAAGTTCTGTTTTTATACCCAGCGTATTAGTACTAGTACAAGGTATTCTAATTTTGTCCACTTAACTGTACTACGTAACGGCACAAAATAAACAAGATAGATATCGTCGGCTAAGAGCGTAAACCTGCCAAATCCCGTTCTTAGCCATATCGACTTTTTGATGCGGTTCGAAGCAGTCCGATTCTGCAGTTGGCAAACGAAAGAAAAAAGCTTCAAAATAAATATACAAATATCAAAAAATGTTTGAAGAGAAAATCTGCTAAATCCAACATATAGAACTTCTGAAGCCCGGTTACTGTTCTATTCTAGAGTATTACTTTCTGGGTCTAAGTCAAGGTAATATCCAGCGAATATGATTTAGTTTTTTATACTTCAAGGCAATCACAGCCCTCAAACCTTAACTTTAAAGTTCAAGTAGTATTGTTTCTTGCCTCTACTAAAAAATATTTGTTTGGTCGTTGGCAGGTTTACACTCTTAGGGCGGATTTCTCAACTAGCCGTCAACTTAACGCTCACTTTAAATTTTATCGGGCGGTTCATCCTCCTGTTAAATAAAGGGCAAATGAACTGGCTGTTAAACTGACAATGAATTGACAGTGAACTTTGACGTTAACAGGCAGTCGAGAAATCCGCCCTTAGCCGACGATATAGAGTTAGGTTAAAAAAAGGAAAAAATCTCCATATTAATAGGCGTTTTAACTGGGCACTGCCTTATTGGTAGGCACGTTTTGCGTCGTTTCGAAGTTGCGTCGCTGATGAATTAGTACCAATTCTCACTGTGCGTCGTTAGATTTTCGAAGTTGCGTTGTTTTGGGTTCTACTTTGGACCAATTTTTTATGAAGAAAAGCCGACCTACGACATAGAAAATCATAATTCACTTTGCGTCGTTTCAGTTTGCGTCGTGTTTTTTTGGAACGAATCTACGACGCAAAGCGAGGTATTGGTGTATAGATTAAAAACTCATCTATAGGCAAAATGAGGCCATCAAAGTATTTAAAAAATAGCGGCTGTTATTATATAATAAAAATATTAAATTACAGCAGCCCTTTCCAAAATTATTTATGGCAAATGCCATGCAAATATTCGGTTTTCGAGATTTTATGTTGCACTTGAATAATCGCATGATGAGATTGTGCTTAACAAATAGCCATTAATTTATGCGATCGTTTTGAGCAGGTGAAGAGCAAAAAAATATTAGGTTGAAAATTAAGTAAATTGTAATAGTTAATATTAAATGTTTTTTAATATAAAAAAAAACATAATTTAAGAAAAAAAAGGAATATTCCGCAACCGGGTCTTGCAACTGTGCACACCGTATTCTATACGCTCACCGCCGCGCCATTACCTTATGCACAAAGCAGTTATCAAATTCTGCAATTAGGCTTTATGAGAATCAGAATTTAAAAATTAACAATATACCAACAACAAAGTTATACTATTAATATAAACTAGTATATCCCGTGGTCGAAATTCGACCAATTTAAAATAGTTGAACTTATTCAAACATCTGATCAACTTTTTGTCAATAGCTGCCTTTAGGACCCGTGGCCGAACCTCGACCAACTTAAATGTATACATTAAAAACTCATCTATAGGCAAAATGAGGCCATCAAAGAATTTAAAAAATAGCGGCTGTTATTATATAATAAAAATATTAAATTACAGCAGCCCTTTCCAAAATTATTTATGGCAAATGCCATGCAAATACTCGGTTTTCGAGATTTTATGTTGCACTTGAATAATCGGATGATGACATTGTGCTTAACAAATAGCCACTAATTTATGCGATCGTTTTGAGCAGGTGAAGAACAAAAAAATATTAGGTTGAAAATTAAGTAAATTGTAATAGTTAAGATTAAAGGTTTTTTAATATAAAAAAAAAACATAATTTAAGAAAAAAACGGAATATTCCGCAACCGGGTCTTGCAACTGTGCACACCGTATTCTATACGCTCACCGCCGCGCCATTACCTTATGCACAAAGCAGTTTAAGAATTAACAATATACCAACAACAAAGTTAGACTATTAATATAAATAATGGACCAAAGTACTCAATGAGCGAGGGAATGAAAATAATTTCTCTCTCATAATAGGACGTGTTTAATGAGGGAGAGAATGAAGATAAAGAGTGGTTTCCTTTGAAGTTCAGCCAACTTCGAAATATGAGTTTGACGCTATTACTCTAACTCTCAAAGAGCGAGAGAATCAAAATATTTCCATTGCTGGTATTTTACACACATATACAAATTTCTCAAAATAAGCGTGGTACTCCAACAACAGTAGCCATATTGAATTATTATTTTATATTTTTATACCCAGCTGTACTTGTACACAGGGTATTATAACTTTGTTAGGATAACGGTTGGTTGTACAGGTATAAAGGAATCGAGATAGATATAGACTGCCATATATCAATATGATCAGGATCGAAAAAAAATTTGATTGAGCCATGTCCGTCCGTCTGTCCGTCCGTCCGTCCGTCCGTCCGTCCGTCTGTCCGTTAACACGATAACTTGAGCAAATAATGAGATATCTTCACCAAATTTGGCATGCGTACTTATTTGGGTTCAGAATAGATTGCTATTGAAAATGGGTAAAATCGGACCATAACCACGCCCCTTTTTCGATATCGAAAATTTCGAAAAACGTATAAAATGGGTTAATTCAATATTAGAAGCAGCTACAATGATAAAATTTGCAATATGTATTGATTTAGATGTTCTAAGGCCGATTTTATAAAAATTTTTGAAAAGGGGGCGTGGTACCGCCCACGTATATTTGAAGAAATTTTAAAATTTTGACTCTTAATAACTTCAGAACAGTTTATGCTAGTATAACGAAATTTCGTAGAGGACATACTATTGTTGTGGTAAATTCAGCTATAGAAAATAAACGAAATCGCTTCGCGGCCACGCCTACTTTTTCATAAAAGTTATATTGAAAGGAGGAGGAAATATTGAAAAGTCCTTATCTAATTAACTGATTTCGCTATAATAATATAATTTGGTACATACATCAACTTTCATATTCTTTACATAATTGTATATAACTTATGAGTCAAGCAATTTTTATTAATTTTAACACCATTAACTATACAAAACAAAGAATAACAGCAATTTATGTGCACAGCTGGGTATGTAATGTTCGGTTTCACCCGAACTTAGACTTCCTTACTTGTTTTGAAACATTTTTTTTGTTTGGTGGTACGCAAGCCAACTTTGATTGCGACATATTTTTTTCAAATTAAAAGTTTGACCATGGTTGCCCTATTTCACATTTTAATAATGGTGTTATGAGAACATAAAACTTTGTAGAATTTCATTTTAAACAAATCTATTACATCGGAATTTTTCCGAGCAGTTCTAGCGGTTTCAAGATATCCAATTCAGCCTGCAACTTCTCATGCCCTTGGTGTCTTGTCCATAATCAATTCCTTGAATAAATTTTTTTAATATGGAATTCTACAATTAAGTGAAGCTTTATTGGGCTTTTGAATCTCTATTTAGATATACATATATACATACATATTAGAGCTTTATGGATAAATATAATTTTGATAACGTTTTCCCAAAAAATTGTATAGTTAAATTACATTTTATTATAAGTATATGTAATTGAAAATTTAATTTTTTCATGATTTTATGGCACAACAATATAACATTTTTAGTTTTTCATTTGTTTATTTAAACTTTGGAATATAAGGCGACGATAGTTATCTCATTTTTATTATAGAATTCTACGAAAAAGATGTTTGATTTTTATTTTTTTAAAAAAGCAAATTTTCATATTATATAGAATTGACGGCAATGGGTGTATCTATTTCAATCTCATTCTTTTTTTTTTTTTTTCTTGATGAATTTCAATACAGAAAGTTAAAACATTGATTGCTTCTTTCCTAAAAATTTTATTTTTAAACTATTTTCGTTTATAATAAAGCGTGCGAGATATGAGAAAAACAAATTGTTACTTTTTTTTAATCCTTTGGTACATAACAACACATATTAGGGCAACTCTCATGCGGAAACAAATTGGCTATTCGCGCCGACGCCATCTATTTGGAGTGTAACATTTCAATATACATATGAGTTCAACGCCGAATCTACTGTTTGAACTCAATGAGCGAGAGAATTGGAGTGTTTACGCATATATGTATATGTGTATATAAATAGATATGAGTATGAAATTGGTTTGACGTTTATTTTGATGGGGTGGAAATTTGGAAATATGAGTTCGTGTAATATTAAAGAGTATTAATGAGCGAGAGAACGAAAATAGAGAAGTATGGGTTGTATTTAAAAAAAATGTATTATACATGGCGTGGTTTTAAAACTTTTTAGTGGGGGTAAATTACAAATTCTGGTTAGGTCAAAAAAAGTGTGAGGGTTTTCTAGCTTTTTTCTTTAACCATAACTTAGCAATATTTAAAAGACACTTTATATGGATTTTTCTTTTGATTTAAAGAAAAAAAATTTATATTGATTTTTAAAAAAATTCTATTCAATTTGGTCTAGACTTGTTTGGGGCTCGGGTTGCAAATCTGCCCTTTTAAAAGTTAATACATATATACATTTGAAAAGAAATTATTTGTTGTCTTCAGTAAAATTATCACTTGGTTTAGTTCAAAATAATGTAGTATCCATAAAATATTTTGTCGATTTTTATACTTTAAATAAGGAATTTGCAGGCAACTCTATCTCAATCGATAGAATTTGAAAAAAAATTCGCAAATTGCAGCTTTCATCTTCAAAAATTTGAGCAGTCGGACTTATATTAATGGTAATTTTTTGAAATAATTACCAAAAAAAAAAAAAAACAAAAAGAAATTGTATAAGCGGTTATAGCATTTCTATAATGGGTGGTATGTATGTATATTTATGATATAAAATTATTATTTCACATGGCTTTCCGTAAACTAAAAATATTCGCACCAAATTTTTTTCTTCTCGAAAATAGAGATCACAAACATAAAAATATTGTTTATAAAAATATTAAAAAGTCAAGATTAGAAATATAAAAATATATAAAAAATATAAACAATTTTCAATGACAAAAAAGAAAAAAAATGTTGGCCTATAGCTGTGTAACTAACTGTGCTCGAACCATCAACCGCTCGACCACTACCCACTAACGCTTCCCACTGGGCTATCGCTTTATTTACAAATTGATTGTCAGATAACCAATTTAAGTTGCATGAAAAATTTTCATTCGCTTATTACAGATAAATGAAGCAGTATTGGTTATATATTAGATAATTGTGCACTGCCTTAGAGGTATGCCAACAAATAAATATGCATTTCATAAATATTTATGCATATTTAGTATGGGTTTAAGCTTGGCAATGGTTTATATGTAAAATTTGTTAGCCTATTAATATAATAGATAATGGACCAAAGTACTCAATGAGCGAGGGAATGAAAATAATTTCTCTCTCATAATAGGACGTGTTTAATGAGGGAGAGAATGAAGATATAGAGTGGTTTCCTTTGAAGTTCAGCCAACTTCGAAATATGAGTTTGACGCTATTACTCTAACTCTCAAAGAGCGAGAGAATCAAAATATTTCCATTGCTGGTATTTTACACACATATACAAATTTCTCAAAATAAGCGTGGTACTCCAACAACAGTAGCCATATTGAATTATTATTTTATATTTTTTTGAAACATTTTTTTTGTTTGGTGGTACGCAAGCCAACTTTGATTGCGACATATTTTTTTCAAATTAAAAGTTTGACCATGGTTGCCCTATTTCACATTTTAATAATGGTGTTATGAGAACATAAAACTTTGTAGAATTTCATTTTAAACAAATCTATTACATCGGAATTTTTCCGAGCAGTTCTAGCGGTTTCAAGATATCCAATTCAGCCTGCAACTTCTCATGCCCTTGGTGTCTTGTCCATAATCAATTCCTTGAATAAATTTTTTTAATATGGAATTCTACAATTAAGTGAAGCTTTATTGGGCTTTTGAATCTCTATTTAGATATACATATATACATACATATTAGAGCTTTATGGATAAATATAATTTTGATAACGTTTTCCCAAAAAATTGTATAGTTAAATTACATTTTATTATAAGTATATGTAATTGAAAATTTAATTTTTTCATGATTTTATGGCACAACAATATAACATTTTTAGTTTTTCATTTGTTTATTTAAACTTTGGAATATAAGGCGACGATAGTTATCTCATTTTTATTATAGAATTCTACGAAAAAGATGTTTGATTTTTATTTTTTTAAAAAAGCAAATTTTCATATTATATAGAATTGACGGCAATGGGTGTATCTATTTCAATCTCATTCTTTTTTTTTTTTTTTCTTGATGAATTTCAATACAGAAAGTTAAAACATTGATTGCTTCTTTCCTAAAAATTTTATTTTTAAACTATTTTCGTTTATAATAAAGCGTGCGAGATATGAGAAAAACAAATTGTTACTTTTTTTTAATCCTTTGGTACATAACAACACATATTGGGGCAACTCTCATGCGGAAACAAATTGGCTATTCGCGCCGACGCCATCTATTTGGAGTGTAACATTTCAATATACATATGAGTTCAACGCCGAATCTACTGTTTGAACTCAATGAGCGAGAGAATTGGAGTGTTTACGCATATATGTATATGTGTATATAATTAGATATGAGTATGAAATTGGTTTGACGTTTATTTTGAAGGGGTGGAAATTTGGAAATATGAGTTCGTGTAATATTAAAGAGTATTAATGAGCGAGAGAACGAAAATAGAGAAGTATGGGTTGTATTTAAAAAAAATGTATTATACATGGCGTGGTTTTAAAACTTTTTAGTGGGGGTAAATTACAAATTCTGGTTAGGTCAAAAAAAGTGTGAGGGTTTTCTAGCTTTTTTCTTTAACCATAACTTAGCAATATTTAAAAGACACTTTATATGGATTTTTCTTTTGATTTAAAGAAAAAAAATTTATATTGATTTTTAAAAAAATTCTATTCAATTTGGTCTAGACTTGTTTGGGGCTCGGGTTGCAAATCTGCCCTTTTAAAAGTTAATACATATATACATTTGAAAAGAAATTATTTGTTGTCTTCAGTAAAATTATCACTTGGTTTAGTTCAAAATAATGTAGTATCCATAAAATATTTTGTCGATTTTTATACTTTAAATAAGGAATTTGTCAGCAACTCTATCTCAATCGATAGAATTTGAAAAAAAATTCGCAAATTGCAGCTTTCATCTTCAAAAATTTGAGCAGTCGGACTTATATTAATGGTAATTTTTTTAAATAATTACCAAAAAAAAAAAAAAACAAAAAGAAATTGTATAAGCGGTTATAGCATTTCTATAATGGGTGGTATGTATGTATATTTATGATATAAAATTATTATTTCACATGGCTTTCCGTAAACTAAAAATATTCGCACCAAATTTTTTTCTTCTCGAAAATAGAGATCACAAACATAAAAATATTGTTTATAAAAATATTAAAAAGTCAAGATTAGAAATATAAAAATATATAAAAAATATAAACAATTTTCAATGACAAAAAAGAAAAAAAATTTTGGCCTATAGCTGTGTAACTAACTGTACTCGAACCATCAACCGCTCGACCACTACCCACTAACGCTTCCCACTGGGCTATCGCTTTATTTACAAATTGATTGTCAGATAACCAATTTAAGTTGCATGAAAAATTTTCATTCGCTTATTACAGATAAATGAAGCAGTATTGGTTATATATTAGATAATTGTGCACTGCCTTAGAGGTATGCCAACAAATAAATATGCATTTCATAAATATTTATGCATATTTAGTATGGGTTTAAGCTTGGCAATGGTTTATATGTAAAATTTGTTAGCCTATTAATATAATAGATAATGGACCGAAGTACTCAATGAGCGAAGTAGTGAAAATAATTTCTCTAATAATAGGAGGAGCTTATTGAGTGAAAGAATGAAATTCATTTTGTAGAAATATGAGTTCTATTTATAGAAATTTATTATTTAGTGTTGGTAAATTACAAATGCTGGTTAGGGCAAATCTAGGCTTTTGCAAAAACAGTTAAAGGTTTTTCTAGCTTTTTTCTTTATCCATAACTTAGCAAGTTGGCGGCCGCTGTGGTGTAGCGGTTAAGTGTTCGGCCTTCTACACCAAGTCGTGGCGGTTCGATGCCCGGCAAAGGTAACATCAAAAATTATTTAGAAAAGGAATTTTTCTAAACGGGGTCGTCCCTCGGCAGTAGTTTGGCAAACTCTCCGGGTGTATTTCTGCCATGAGAAGCTTCTCAGCAAAAAATTCATTTGCTTTGCAAGTGCCGTTCGGAGTCGGCAAAAAACTGTAGGTCCCGCCAACTTGTAGGAAAACTCAAAAGCAACACACCACAAGTTGGAAAGAGAAGCTCGGCTAAAAATCTCGTTAGAGGTTATGATAACCTGTTGGTATATCGCCGCCATTAGTTTATAACTTAGCAATATTTAGAAGACATTTTAATTTGATTTTTGATTTGATTTAAAAAAAAATGTTGGTATGTTGATTTAAAAAAAAAAATGTATTCAAAGTGGTAAAATCAGCCAAAATCTAGCCTTTTGCAAAAACTGTTAAAGGTTTTTCTATCTTTTTTCCTTAACCATAACTTAAAAATATTTAAAAATACATTTCTTATCGATTTTTGATTTGATTTTTGAAAAATATAGTACGTATATTGATTTAAAAAAAAAATATTCAAAAGTGGTGAAACCGTGCAAAATGTAGCCTTTTGAAAAAATAGTTTGAGGATTTTCTAGCCTTTTTCCTTAGCCATAACTTAGAAATATTTAAAAAGACATTTCATATCGATTTTTTATTTGATTTTTGAAAAAAATGTGGGTATGTTGATTTAAAAAAAAAGTTATTCAAAATTGGTTAAACCGGGCAAAATCTAGCCTTATGCAAAAACAGTTTGAGGGTTTTTAAGCTTTTTTCCTCAACCCTAACTTGAAAATATTTAAAAAGACATTTTATATTGATTTTTGATTTAATTTTTGAAAAAAAAAAAAAAAATGTAGGTATATTGAAACGGGGCAAAATGTCTTTAGTAATATTTTAGTTGACCTCTAACCACTTCGTTTGGTACAAAATTTAAGGACCTGTGAAAAATTATGGATTTTTATATTTCAAAATTTATAGAACTAATCAGAATAATCAGAACAATATCCCCCTTATTCATAAAAAATTTAAAAGGTTTATTAAGCTCTTATTATTAAAAATTTGTATGAAAATGTCATTTTAAAAAGCTTTATAAACCAATTTTTTTTTTATGAATATGAGGGTATTTTTAAAAAAATTTTAATTTTCGGAAAAACTTACCAAAAAACCCAAATTGTATAAGCGGTTATCTCATTTCTATAATGGGTGGTATGTATGTATATTTATGAAAATATTCGCAGTAAGTTTTTTCCGAAAAAAGTATCACAAATATAAAAGTATGTCTTATGAAATTTTAATGAGCTTATAAAAAATCAAGATTAGAAATACTCATATACCTAAAGATGTTTTAAAAAAGAAAAAACTATTTCAATGAAAAAAAAAAAAATTGTAGCCCGGAGCTGTTCTCGAACCTACAACAGTTCGCTCGCTATCCGATGCGCTAACCACTGCTCTACTGCTTTATCTACGAATTTATTGTCAAATCACCAATTCAAGCTGTATGGGCAATGAGCCAGAGAATGAAAATAGTTTCTCTAATAAAAGGAGGAGCTTGTTGAGTGAAAGATTGAAAGGTTCATTTTGAAAATGAGTTCTTTTTATAGAAACTTATTATACAGGCGTGTTTTTTAATCTTTTTAGAGGGGGTAAATTACAAATTCTGGTTAGGTCAAAAAAAGTTTGAGGATTTTCTAGCTTTTTTCTTTAACCATAACTTAGCAATATTTAAGACAATTTAGGGAGTCTATCAGCAACTTTGTCTCAAACGGTAGAAGTCACTAAAATTTATAGAAGTAATCTACCGAAGTCCGATAAATAGACTACTGTGTTTGAAAAAATTTCGCAACTTCGATCTTATATCATCAAAAATTAGACCTAAAAACCCAAATTGAATAAGCGGTTATCGCATTTCTATAATGGGTGGTATGTATGCATATGCTTTCCGTCAACTAAAAATATTCTCGAAAATAGAGATCACAAACATAAAAATTTTAAAAAAGTCAAGATAAGAAATATTTATATATTGAAAAAATAAAAACAATTTTCAATGACAAAAAATAAAATAAAAAAATGTGGCCGATAGCTGTACTTGAACCATTAACCGCTCGACCACTACCCCCGACGCTTCCCACTGGGCTATCGCTTTATGTACAAATTGATTGTCAGATAACCAATTCAAGTGGCATGAGAAAGTTTCATTCGCTTGTTCAGATAAATGAAGCAAAATTGGTTATATATTAGATAATTGTGCACTGCCTTAGAGGTATGCCAACAAATCCATATGCATTTCATAAATATTTATGCATATTTAGTATGGGTTTAAGCTTGGCAAATATTTATATGTAAAATTTGTTATATAATAGATTTTTAATTACTTCTCACCTGATCTTGACAAAAGTATCCAAATCCAATAATACCAGCAATCGCCAAAAAGAGGCAAAATAAAATAATTGTTCGTATTTTTGAGCGTGGTTCCATTTTTTTAATCTCATAGACACCGCTTGGCAGAAGTAAAGCAAAATCACTATCGACTTGTACGGAGACGTTTTTTTGCATATCCACTGGCATGTTACGACGTACGACACCACAAATTATACTACGATCTCTTTTCTTTTTGTTGTTGTAATAATTAATCTAACCGGAAATGCTTAGCTATGTATCTTCACACACATTCGACATAAGATACGCTGCTCGCTTTAACATAATGCCCCACTTCCACACTTTTTATTTCGAAGAATGAGTTAATAACGTTGTTGTAGTTGCCTGCATGTTTTAAAATAAACGTGCTTTAGCAATCTATTTCACACAAATCCCCTCAAGAAGAAAAAGTGCAAATGCGAATGTTGGCCATGACGGTGGCGCTTAAGTCGCAACGAATGGATGAGTAGATTCAAATGAAAAGCGGTTAAACATGATAGCAATGGAAAACTGAACTAACAGGAGTGAGAGAGGCGTGGTGGTAGGAAGTAGGAGTGAGGTTGCGGCTTATTGGATAGGTAGAGGGATTAAGACCATAGCACGATTTTCGAAATTCACTTGCTAACAAAGCGTTTACGTTGTCACGTCGTCGCTTGTGTTGTGGAAATTCTGCACTCTTTCAAATACGTTTTAAGCTTATTCCAAACACATTGCCGCTGACGAGGTCGTCGTCGCAATAATTGACGTTGGCACCATTGATGGCGCGTTGATGTTAAATTCTGAATGCGAATTACTCAGCATGATAAACATTCGGACGCTGTTGGCGATTGGGCTGGACGCTGGAGTTTGTCTTGTTGTTGAAAACTTCTTTGTTGCAGTGTAGGAGTATGTATGTATGTGTGTAGTATTTATAAATGTTTGGCAAAGTTATCCGCTTCGGACGTGTTGAATCTATTTAATAGTTAGCTTTTACTAATCGCCTGAATTTCGTAGTTCACATCAAAAACGAATTACAACAACACTAACACGGATTTGAACACCTTTCCAATGAAGTTGCAAACAAAGTCCTGTAAAGAGAGAAGAAAATGTAAACTAGGCCAAGAAATCTTTTCTGGTAGGGAATATTATGTTCCCTAAGGCTTTAAGTTTGTTTGCCCAGACTATGGACATCCTAGCGGGTCAGGGACTTAGAATATTCCCTCGGCTATGGGATCAACGAAATCATTCCCCATACAGTGGGGCTAGTATCAGAATCTGCCATTCACCGGAACGTACTGGTTTCATATCTCGCAAAGCACTTTAAATATCAGTACAATCCTGTCTGGTTCGTCACGTCTATTTTATACGTGGATCTTTGAAAGTACTGTTTCAACAACAACATACCCGCGGTAAGAATCAACTTGCAACTTGATGGTTGATCTACAGATATGATGCGTCGTACCTTCCAATATGGTCCCCTAATATACATAGGGGATACCAACTGGAGTAAGTTAAAACTCTGGCATACTTCCACTGTCAGAAATGCCACGAACATCTCCCTAAGAACTATGAGATCGGGCTCAATATCACACAGCCACTTTATCTGCTGAATCATGTGTGGGCTGACTCTAAACGACATCCAGACTGAGTCAGTCGATAGAAACCCTATTTTTAACATTCCACAACCACAAACAGTTGTAGGGGACTGCCTAAATCAAAGGGAGCCTCGAATCACTCTAGCTCAACCTCCATCTGGATATTGTACGAGGTTTAACTCTTAAAAATTCAGACTCAAAGACTGTTAGTTTCTTTGTACTTCCGTTAGAAGAATCTGAGGGCGACTTTAAGAATGTTGGCGCCTCTTAAGGAAGGAACACTGCTACTAACAACAATAACGCTGCTTTGGACAATTCAAGTAATATCTGAGACCAAATTTATTCGTACCTAATAATATTTGTTATCAAGACGCCGCCAGAACGAATCCGACCTATGAACTATTACGATTTTTTTAACTATTTTTTCGCCGACTCTCGAACATTATGGAGACCCAGATTGCTTATCTGTTCTCCAACAGATGTTTCGATGTAGCATTGCACCGTTTTACGTATTGCCGGTTCTGCAAGAACGGTATTTGTACTTGTACATTACCCTTCGTACCGAAACGACCCGGGTTTTTTTTTTTTTATAATGACTCGGCCAAGAGCAATACATTTCGAAGTGACCCTGTCTAACGCTTCACGATTCCCCCACCTATTGTCATCCACGGAACAGCCCCTTGCAGTACGGCTGCTCCTTATTCTCTTGATCCGGGCTGGCATTGAGCCAAATCCTGGCCCAAGTGAATGGTTCTGCTGCGTTTGCCGGAAGAAAATATACACAAGACGATCACACTCAGTCCAGTGTGCATCATGCAAAGGTTGGTTGCATAAATCTAGTTGCTCCGGACTAGATCCTAAAACACACCGGCCTACTAGTTTCTACAAAAGCTTTGTGGCGCCCTGCTGCTCATGTCCTAGGACGTCCCGAGGCAAGCGACGCTCAAATGTTGCATTATCGCCTTCTACAAATCAAGTCTCCACGACCTGCAGTACTTATATTGCTCAGCAGAATATGTGTGTTCCCGAATGTAGCTCGCATCCTAGTGCGTCAACATCTCAAGCATCCACTCATGGCTACTTTCTTGGTAGCACATCTGTCGAGGCTTTTAGCACTACCGAGTTACAGCCCCCGTCTCTGAACCCTTTACTAACATCTTCCGGCACTAGCACGAATGCAAGTCAAGTCCATCAACTTCTGGTCCCTCACTCTTCGTGCACTGTATGTCGGCATAGGATATATGCGTCTGTGGCATCGCTCAAGGCAACTCCTGCCTAGGTCGATGTCACCTACGCATATGTTCTGGGCTCGCAAACAGAAATCTCTGGACTGATGTTTTCGTCGCGCCTTGCTGTCGAGTTGTGCAGCCCTCAACGCCGACGGAAGTACACTCATCTTATAATGAACGAAATCCGCCGGCTTCAGGACTGCAACGGAGATCAATATCGCGACCTAGCCTACCACCATCTAGGCTTACACATCAGTCTTTAACTCCCAGAGTGGCCATTGCCTCGCCTTCGCAATTTAAATTGTTGCAATTTAACTGGAACGGCTTGACCGGCAAGATAGCGGAGATAACCACATTTATGCAGCTACATAAAATCAAAATTGCTGAAATCCAGGAGACAAAACTTGGCCCTCACTCGAATCTCCGAGCGAGTGGAGGCTACCACGTTCTCCGGCATGACCGTACGGACGGCGGAGGTGGTATCGCGTTCCTTGTTCACCATACAGTGCAGTATAGGGAATTTGATATCAACACTGACCAAAGAGACTTACCCTTAGAGTGTCAGGGTATAGTTATACAAGCTGGATGTGTTGATCTTGAGCTAATTAATATAGTAAAGTAAAACAATGTTTAGTCTACGAAGGTAACTTTATTAATGATTATTCAGTTCAAGTCAAAGTTCACAAAGAGCAAAGCTTACAAATAGAATTGAAAGTGAGAGTATGGAGCATTCTCCTGGTTTGTTGGTGTAATAACTTAAATCTATGATAAAATGTAATGGCTTATTGTGAGTGAATTTGTTGTTAGTGTAATTAAAGAGTTTTTTATTAAAATGCAATAACAAGAATGAGTTTATTAAATGATGTGAGTGATTAACTTAAGCTTAAAATTAGTTGTTGGTAGCAAGGGCAATAGTATGTGACTCCTCCACCCTTAGGATATTTACGACCTCGTAAATTCAAATAAACCTTATGGCAACACATTTAAATAAATTAAAAAAATTTTTTTTTTTTTTTTTTTCTCTTTTGGTGGACATTAGTATGCAGACTTATACTAGCTTAACTTATTTAATTTGGATCCTATTAATTTTGAAATTTATACCGCCTTTTACATTGAGCTTTATAATATTTAGTTTTCCGATTATTTGATATATCAGTGACATAATTTCCATTTTTCTTATATTCTTCAAGTTTTTTGTATTTAGGTTTATTTTTGCCAATTTCTCTATTACATATGATACTGTCGACCTGTTCAACCGATTTGCTATTTTTCTTTTGATTTAATTTTTCAATTCTTAGAATTTTCTCATTTTCGTATATTTTGCACAATTTATCAATTTCATATTTATCAAAATTTTTTATAATAAAGTCAATGGGTCTTTTTTTGGTTGTAGGGTGAATAGTGTTGTTATGAAAGGTAAATATTTTAAAAAGTTTTTCATCTATATCTAAGTTTTTATTATCTTTTTCGGCTTCTAAAAGTCTTAAATGTTCGTTTAATGTCCCGTGAAGGCGCTCTATGTCTGAGTTTCCTGTTTTGTAATATGCTGTAGTTGTGTGTGTGTTTATGTTGTGTACTTTTAAAAATAAACGTACTGATGAGTGTCAAGTTAGCTAAGCACCCTAATGCAATCGAGTCGGGACCAGGTGGATAATTTGCCGTTATTTTGCCGTGATTTTGCCGGGAAAAAATTACACGGCAAAATTAATTCTTTCCCGGCAAAATCACGGCAAAATAACGGCAAATTATCCACCTGGTCCTGACTCGATTGCATTAGGGTGCTTAGCTAACTTGACACTCATAACGTACTGCGCTGTGTAAAACGCATCGCTCGTTGTCAAATATTATTTTGTTCATTTTTCCCAAATATTGAATGCGTTGCTTTATAGCTTCTAGGATGGCAACCCAATTTCTATCGTTCAGCTTATGGAACGTGGCATATTTTAAGAACTTATCAATCGTAGTTAAATATATGACATTTCTGTACGGAAACCAAATATCGATATGCACTATGTCATTAAAATGTGTTGGGGTTTCAGGGATTTGATATGGAGTTTTTACGGGATGTCTATCGTATTTAGCTATTTGGCATACTGAACAATTATTAACTACATACGTTATTATTTTGTATAACCTAGGGTAAAAGTATTTATTTTTTAGCTCGAGGAATACTTCTTGAATACCTCTATGGTTATTACGCAAATGTTCGCTTTCTATTATTGTAATAATCTCATTCTTATCGGTTATTTCTTTTAAATTAACACTTGACTTGTATATAATTAGGTTATTGTTTTCAAAAAAAGTTATAAATATTGAAAAAAACATATAAATATTGAAATTTTATAAACAGCTCGTTATTTTCACAAAAAGTGCACATTATACCTTTATTTATTAAAATTTTACGCATTATTTCCTGTAAATTTGAATCTTTCGTTACTGTTACTTGGTTTTGGCACTTTTTATTTACGATTTTTATATACATATTTTCTTTTTGGCCATAGCTGAGGTATATCTGATTTTTGAAGTAATTAATACATTTTTCTGTGACAAATATATATTTTAAATTATCCTCAACTGCACTATGTGCAGTATCCATGGACATTGTATCCATATTTTCATTAGTTTTATCATCAATTTCCATATTGAACATATTAGCTGTGTTATTATCTGCATTATATTGCTCAAAGTATCTACTTAATGTATCTGCCACGTTATTATCTTTCCCTCTTATATAAGTTATTTCGAAATCATATTCGTTAAGAAGAATTTTCCATCTCTGTAATTTCATATTAGGCTCTTTAAGATTATGCAGCCAAGTTAATGGTTTGTGGTCAGTTTGTATTATAAACTTTCGCCCGTATAAATAACTATATTCTAAAATGCTTTACGGCCCAAACCATGGCAAGAGCTTCTTTCTCTATTGTTGAGTATCTAATCTCGTGATCACATAACGTACGAGATGCATAACATATAGGGTGATTGTTTTGGCTTAATACAGCGCCAATAGCAAACTGAGACGCATCAGTTGTGAGCAAAAACTTTTTGCTGAAATCTGGTGGCTGTAAGACAGGTTCATTAGTAATTAGTTTCTTTAAGGTATCGAAAGCTTTTAGGAATTCCAAATTTTTGAAATCCAAAATGGCATTTTTCTTTAACAGACGGACCATAGGGTAAGCTACTTTTGCGTAGTCCCGTATAAATTTTCTATAATACCCTGTCATACCAAGGAATTGCTTGATCTCTTTAACATTAGTAGGGGGTTTCATATTATTTATAGCTGATATTTTTGAGGGGTCTGGTTTAATGCCTTCCTCTGATATAATGTGACCTAAAAATTTTGTAGTTAGTTCGGCAAATTGACATTTATCGAACTGTATTTTTAAATTAGACGATCTAAATGTATTAAATATGGTTTTAATGGAAGCAATATGTTCATCAAAACTTGTGGAAAATAATAAAATATCGTCTAAATAGACAACGCAAATTTTATTAATTAATTCTCTTAATACGAAATTAATTAACCTTTGAAAGGTGGCAGGTGCAGTTTTAAGGCCAAAAGGCATTCGATTAAATTCATATTGGCCATCTGCAGTGGAAAAGGCCGTTTTCGTTCTATCGTTAGGATGGACTTCAATCTGGTGAAAGCCCTTTGCTAGGTCAATAGTACTGAAGTATGAACATTTTCCCAATTTGTCGAATATGTCCTGCATAGTTATTCGGAATTGGGAACTTGTCATCGATTGTTTGATCGTTTAACTTACGATAGTCAATAACAACTCGCCATTGAGGAACTCCATTTTTGTCTGCCTTTTTGTGTACAACCCATAAAGGTGAGTTGTATGGACTATTACTAGGTACAATTATATTTTGCGCAAGCATGTCTTTTATCTGTCGATCTACTTCAGCGCGATGTACCACCGGATATCTATACAGTCTACTATAAACTGGTGTGTCAGTTTTTGTTATTAAGCGATGTTGGATTTCATTAGTGAAAGGTAAATGGTCTCCTTCTTTATAAAAAATATCTTGATAATTATTTAAAAGCGTATTTAATATTTCTCGGTCTTTCGAATTTAAATGTTTAGCAAAAATAAATCTTGGCTTTTTCTCTAATTCTTCTTCACAGGTAAGTATCTCCAGGCAACCTTTTTTAAAATACTCCTCTTCTGATAGTTCCTCTTCTTTATTTAAATACATAGGTATCGTTGCTTCGTCTGTTTCTAATCTTCTGTTTCTATAATTAATTATAGCGTTTAAATTCAATAAAATGTTATTACCTATGATACCATCGAAATATTTATGAAACGAATACTCCAAAAAGTTCACATAAAAATTAGCCTTCTTAAATTCCTTAAATAATGGTATTTTGTAGGAATATTTCTTCCCAAAACTTTTAATGAAAAAATGGTCGGCCTCACTGCATATTTAGGATTACAAATTTCCGGGTTTATTATGCTAAACTCCGCCCCTGTATCAATAATAAATCTAAGTTTTCTAACACGTGTTTCAATTACTATATAGGGTAGTTTTCTTCGCCGCGATATTGAAAATTTTGGCAACTCTCGTTAACTCCTAATTCCATAGGTTCAACCGAGGTGCTTGGATTTTGGTTCCTGGACAAGTTATTTGAATAGAAGGGATTGTGTTGTTGTCTACGCGTTTGATCGCTGTTATTATATCTTTGCCGCGACTGTGTTGAATGCTGTGGTTGTGAATTCTGATATGTGTTGGTGTTGTTGTAACGCTGCGGCTGAAATGTGTTAGTGTTGTTGTAACGTTGTGTATTTGTGTTATTGTTAAAAGCTTGTCCGTTGGTGTTGTTGTAGTAATATTGTCCGTCAAAATTGTTATTATAGCTTTGTCCGTTGTTATTATTGTTGTAGCTTTCTTCACTATTATTGTTATGGCAAAATTGTGTATTACTATTGTTGTTATAATTTTGCCAGCTTCGATTGTTATTGTCAAAGCGTCTGTTAGAGCTATTGTTGGAATATTGCCTATTCACATTGCCGTTGTTTGACTGAGAGTTAACTGATCTAAAAATATTACGTGTGCTTGCATGTGGTGGATACTCATTGTTGCTGAATTTTAAAGACCCATTTGACTTTATTATATCGTAAGCTTCTTTCAAATTTTTCGGATCTCTGCTCACGATTATACTTCTTACCGGTTCCGGTAGACCGTACTTGAAAGAATTGAGAGCAATTCTAAAATTACCTTCGCTGGTAATTTCTGGCATTTGATTATCACTAAAATATAAGGCGTTATTTAAACGACATAAAAGATTGTTTAATTTTATATAAAAATTTTCTATTGTTGAATCACATCGACAAGATCGTATTTTATCGATCAGTTCATTAACTGAATTTTTCTCCCCATGATTTTCTGTTAAAACCTTTTTTATTTCCGGCCACACTTCCGGTTTGCCGTTAATTAATAATGACCTTCTCGCATTTCCAATGATTTTGTCTTTTATATTGCCCATGAGTAAAACTTTATAATCTAAAGGAAAAGTATCTAATATTTTTACCATAGAATCTATTCGTTGTAAAAAACTTAGCAACGCATCCCCATTGCCATCATAATTTGGTATACTATTTAGATTTGTAGTTACTAGTTTAAATTTAGCCGTATCATCTAAATTATCCATATTGATTTTGTTTGTTTTTTTTTTTTTGCTTTTTCCTTTTCTTAATACCCAGTCGGGACTTTCGTAGCCAGCCAACCAAAAAACCAACTTTAAGTCAATTTATATAGATTGTTCTATAGCTAACCCTGAGGTCATGCATAAATCAAACAGTTCGGAATATTTTTTGTAACTTTGCTTTTATTTTTTCAAAATAACTTTAAGTTAACCACAAAGTCATGCCGAAATCAACCAATTGATTTTTATTTGAGCCTAAAGTCATTCAGAAATCAACCAGCTCAGGAGAAAAGATTTAACTTTTGTCTAATTTTTTTAGGCTGACTTTTATCTAGCCATAAAAATGCAGAAAACAATTAGATCATACTTTGCTTGTTTTGTTTGATAGCTTTCAGAACTTCTACATAATAGCTTTAACTTTCAATACTACATTTTTCATAAAAAAATATTTCTGGAAGTTCAATAATCGTTCGGCAGCGTATCTCAAGCAGGAGTATAGGTGGATCAATCGCCATTACTGATGATATCTGTGTCTGCAGTCACGGTGCTGGAGGCCGCGATGTGCGGGTCAGTGGATAAAGCGATTGGTTATATGCAACAAAACTTGGCTGTAGCGAAGAGTCTCGGCGATGCGGAGGGCGAATGTAGCGCTCACGGTAATCTCGGTTCAACTTCCATTAGTCAAGGTTCATACAAGGAAGCGCTTACCGCTCATCATGAAATACAAGGATACATAGGCCTCTGCTGCCGCGTTCACTTTCCTTGGACAGGTTTAAAACGCTATTGGTGACTATCCCAACGCCTTGGCAATGTTTATTTAGCAATGGGCGAATTCGATTCAGCTGTAGACTGTCATACGCGGCATCTGCGCTTGGCGCGAAAGTTCGAGAATCAAGTGGAAAGGCGCGCACTTACTCAAATCTAGAGTCTAGACTATCGAACTAACTTCGCACAGGCCTTCACTAACAGGTGTTGCGCATTTCAAAACAGCTTGGGGATCAACTGCATTTCTTATCTGCGATTTAATATACATACATAGGTACATACATATGAATGTGCATATCCATATAATTACCCTCACAATGTTATATTTCTAGATTATTTTATATAAAAAAAAATAAATAAGTAAAAGTGCAATAAAAGGCGTTAATAATCTTTTGAATGTTATTTGGGTTCCAATAACAGTACTTAGTTCTGTCGGAAGATATCCGGCTTTAGTCTAATCCAAACTAGTTGGCTTTTAGCCCTGTCGAATTAGCTAACTGAAAGTCATTCCAAAATAATCGGCTTAAGACCAGGTTAAAGACGTTCCCTTAAAATAAACTCAATATAGTTACTTTTAATCTGCTTTAAAAAAGTGGGCTTGTAGTTAGCTGAAAGTCGTGCAGGAAAAAGCGCAACTGACTACCTCCTAGGACATCACCATGTAAAAATAGTCAGTCTGTTCCATACAAAGTAGTTAGCTTTTCAAACAGTACTGGGTGCGATGTAGTCAACTTAAAATGCATTTGTGGTTAACCTAATTCCCGACTGGGTATAAATGTATGTATGTATGTATGTATATTTACTATTAGTGTCTCTTATTATAAACAAAGTTACTAACTGCCTTTCTTCTCTGAGTGATTGAACGTAAATTTACTTGAACTTGAATTTATTTGAATTTATTAAGTGAAAAAACAAAAATTACTTATGTACATACATATATCAGTTAATTTTCTTGTTGTAGTTATGTCTTCTCACCTTTGCTGGGCATTTAGCTTAAAACTTTATGGTTGTTGTTATTTCCGCTTTCGTTTGCTAATTCAGTCTCTTCGTATATGCATAGGTATGTAACGTGTATTATTGTTGTTGTGGACACAATTATCTTCGCTTTAAACTTGATGCTTGTTGTTTTTATTTCCGCTTTCCTTTACTAGTGCAGTCTCTTCATACGTGGATATGTAACTTGATGTTTTTGTCGTTGTTGTGGACACAATTATGTCAAGACTCTTAACTTAAGAGACAGGAATACTAACCAATGTTGTTTGGAGATTGATGATTGCTTTTATATGAGAAGAGAGTACTCTTTACTTATTCAAATTTACGTTACGCTGTTGTTGTCATAGTTGGTTTCAAAAATGCAATTGTTGCACACAAGCTGTTTTGATGATTTTCTTTTTTTCTCTTTCTATAATTTTGAAGGTGACCTAATTTGTTCGCAATATGTGGTGTGATATTTTTTTTTCTTAAAAATGAGTTGATATGTCCGCAAGATGTCCTTGAAATGTTTTGAAGGTGACCTTTATACAATATGTTTTACTTCTTCTAGACAATTTTTTGCTCACAATTTGTAAAGTTTTCTTTCATATAAGTTTTGCTTTTTTTTATTTAACTTTCTAATTTTCACCTTTCGTAAAGACTTTATTTGGTCTTCCACAGTTTGTAAACTATTTTTTTTTACATACAAGGTCTTAATAATCAGTTTTCATTTCTTAGTTTAATTCTTCTTAAACTTTTCTTTTTAATATAACTTTTTCACTTTTCGCGAAAACGATATTTCTTCTTTTCGAAGCAAAATAGCTCTTCATTTATTTGTTTGAAGCTTAGGTTAGGTTCAAGTGGCTGCCGCAGAGGCACACTTAGGCCAGTTTTGAAAGGCCCGTTGTGATACCACCAAGACAAGGAAAGTCAGTCCCGGGACCCAGCCAAATGGAAAATCCCTGAGTTGTTGGGATTTTCCACATAGCAGAATCCCGGGACTGACACTCCTAAACCGACACCGTTACTCCTCCTCGAACCACTTAGATGACTTTATGAAGGCCATCAAGTCCTTTATGTCCAGTTCCGCGATCTGGCTTAGGCTATCCAGGAACGGAACTCTCAAAAAGCGCGTTCCCGCGCCGCTTAAAGCCGGACAGTTGCAGATGAGGTGTTCCACTGTTTCCTCCTCCTCATCATCTTTGCAACTCCTGCAGCATCATCGGTAGGGCACACTTAGCCTTTCTGCATGCCTACCAATGAGGCAGTGACCGGTTAATACCCCTATCAATATGCATATTTCCCTCCTAGTTAGGGCATAAATACCGTCCAGACCTTTTAAGATGCCATTTTGGCCAGGTTTGTTTCGATATCCGACACCCTGGGGATTGCAGCCATCTTTCATTGGCTTGACGGAGTGTGTGCTCCTTCAGCATTAGTTTGCATGTGGGAAACGGCATACCTAAGCGCTCTTTATCCTGAAGAACCTGCTTGGTCGTGCCCTGCCTGGCAAGCTCGTCTGCCTTACAGTTTCCCTCAATGTCCCTATGTCCCGGGACCCATATGAGGTTTACGCGGTTCTGTTGGGCCATCTCCTGAAGAGATCGACGACAGCTGAGCGTCAGTTCAGAGTTGAACGTGTATGAGCCAAGGGATTTGATGGCCGCTTGGCTATCGCTGAAAATAGCGATATCTTCTCCGATAACACGTTTGCGTAACCAGGCCGCGGCGTCTAGGATTGCCGAGACTTCCGCCTGGAAGACGCTACAATGATCAGGTAGTCTGAAGGAGAGCTCAAGGTCCAAATCCCTTGAATAAACCCCTCCTCCAACTCTGCCGTCCAACTTCGAGCCGTCGGTGTATATGGAAGTGCCACTATTTGTTTCGGGACACCAATCCGTCCTCTCCCAGTCTTCTCTGCTGGGAATGTTTATTTTGAAACAGCTATCACCGACTGTAGTGGTCGCACAACGATCTGTGCTTAGAGGGAGAAAGCTGTAAGATTCCAGAATACTGGAGTGTCCAATAGTACCCGCACCCCAACTGGAGGTTTCTCTTAGGCGCAGAGCTGATGCCGCTGCTGACCGAAACCCTTCCAGATCAAGTGGCAAAATGCCCAGAATGACCTGGAGGGCTTCGTTGGGCGTTGTCCTTAGCGCACCGCTTATACAGATCATATTGGATCTATGGACTTTCCGCAACAGATTCAGGTATGTTGCCTTGCTCAGCGCAGGCCACCATACGACGACTCCATATAGCATGATTGGACGAATGATGGCCGTGTAGATCCAACTGCATACTCTAGGGCCAATGGCTCTTTTGCATGTGTAAAGAGCGATGCAAGCTTTCTTCTGGCGCTGAAGAACATTCTCCTTCCAATTCAGTTTCCTGTCCAGAACTATGCCTAGAAACTTCACCTTATCCGACAAGCCCAGGCGCGTGCCATCTAGTTCTGGTAGGCTTACCGGCGGTATTTTGTACCGGTTGGTGAAGAGGACAAGTTCCACTTTCCCCGGGTTGATACTAAGTCCGCAGCGAGAGGACCACGTCGAAACATCTCGCAGTGCTACTTGCATGAGGTCACACAGAGTTTGTGGGAACTTGCCTCTGAGCTTGTGTCACGTAGCAACGAGTTGACTGTTAGGTTCCATAAAAGCGGGGAAAGAACACCACCCTGGGGTGTTCCCCTTGTGACATAGCGTGATAACTCAACCGTACCAAGTGAGGAAGCTATTTTCCTTCCCCTTAAAAGTTGGTCAATTAAACCAGTTAGAGGTCTATCTACGCCCAGATTAGTTAGAGCGGAGTTGATCGCCTCCCCCCCTCAATGTCTAGGAAGGCCAATAATTCTTTCCCGGCAAAATCACGGCAAAATAACGGCAAAAGATGAAACAAGTCCGGTTTCGATATCTTGGCTCTAACACCGTTTTCATTAGGGTGCTTAGCTAAGTTGACACGAAACTTCGTATATGAAAAAGTCCAAAAATAATTGCCCGGCAAAATTAATTCTTTCCCGCCAAAATCACGGCAAAATATGAAACAAGTCCGGTTTCGATATCTTGTCTCTAACACCGTTTTCATTAGGGTGCTTAGCTAAGTTGACACGAAACTTCGTATATGAAAAAGTCCAAAAATAATTGCCCGGCAAAATTAATTCTTTCCCGGCAAAATCACGGCAAAATATGAAACAAGTCCGGTTTCGATATCTTGTCTCTAACACCGTTTTCATTAGGGTGCTTAGCTAAGTTGATATCAAGTTAGCAAAGCACCCCAAAATTCCGGGAAAAATTACCCGGCAAAATTAATTCTTTCCCGGCAAAATCACGGCAAAATATGAAACAAGTCCGGTTTCTATATCTTGTGTCTAACACCGTTTTCATAAGGGTGCTTAGCTAAGTTGACACGAAACTTCGTATATGAAAAAGTCCAGAAATAATTGCCCGACAAAATTAATTCTTTCCCGGCAAAATCACGGCAAAATATGAAACAAGTCCGGTTTCGATATCTTGTCTCTAACACCGTTTTCATTAGGGTGCTTAGCTAAGTTGACGCGAAACTTCGTATATGAAAAAGTCCAAAAATAATTGCCCGACAAAATTAATTCTTTCCCGGCAAAATAACGGCAAAATATGAAACAAGTCCGGTTTCGATATCTTGTCTCTAACACCGTTTTCATTAGGGTGCTTAGCTAAGTTGATATCAAGTTAGCAAAGCACCCCAAAATTCCGGGAAAAAATTACCCGGCAAAATTAATTCTTTCCCGGCAAAATCACGGCAAAATATGAAACAAGTCCGGTTTCGATATCTTGTCTCTAACACCGTTTTCATTAGGGTGCTTAGCTAAGTTGACACGAAACTTCGTATATGAAAAAGTCCAAAAATAATTGCCTGGCAAAATTAATTCTTTCCCGGCAAAATCACGGCAAAATATGAAACAAGTCCGGTTTCGATATCTTGTCTCTAACACCGTTTTCATTAGGGTGCTTAGCTAAGTTGACGCGAAACTTCGTATATGAAAAAGTCCAAAAATAATTGCCCGACAAAATTAATTCTTTCCCTGCAAAATCACGGCAAAATATGAAACAAGTCCGGTTTCGATATCTTGTCTCTAACACCGTTTTCATTAGGGTGCTTAGCTAAGTTGATATCAAGTTAGCAAAGCACCCCAAAATTCCGGGAAAAAATACACGGCAAAATTAATTCTTTCCCGGCAAAATCACGGCAAAATAACGGCAAATTATCCACCTGGTCCCGACTCGATTGCATTAGGGTGCTTAGCTAACTGGACACTCAGGGTTGAGAGCCAGGCAGGCTCTGAAGAGAAATACCAGCCATTTAGCTGATGTCTCCAACGTGTTTATAAGTTGCGCGGGGATAATCCCGTCCGGCCCGGCAGCCTTATACAGTTCAAAGATCTTAACTGCCCACCTTACCCTTTCCTCAGTGATGGAAAATGTGTATTCAAGAGCAGCTCAAGGGTTTCCTCTTCCGTGCTGGTCCAGGATCCGTCAGTTTTTTCGCAAATAGCTGATGGCTGTTGGACTTTTCGAGAGGACTCGTCTAAGTCTCGCTGTGTCGTCGACCTTTTCGACGCCAGTGCAGAAATTTCTCCACGAAGTTCTCTTCGCCTGTCTCAGAGCTTTTTTGTAGGCCCTAAGTTTAGCTTTATATTCGTGCCAATGAGGCTCAGAGCCGAGGCTCTTGGCCTTGTTAAATTGTTTCCGGCATGATTTGCGGAACGAGTCCAAATCGTAGGACCACCAACGTGGCCTGTATTTACCGCGTGGTTTTAGCACTGGACAAGCCTGTCCTAGAGCATTTGAGAGCGCCGATGTAAATGTAGTAACAAGATCCTCCAGCTGCTCTACTGATGAGGGGGCTTGTGAGGGCAGTACTGGGAGGTCTCTGTCTAATATTTCATTGTGTAACTGCCAATTTGTGTTACGTGGATTGCGATTCATGATTGGTTGTTCTACAATAAAATCTAAAACCATTTCTATGTAACGGTGGTCGGAGAATGAATGTTCTTCCAGAACCCGCCATTTTCTGACCCACCCATAAGCGCCTTCACTACAGATAGTGAGGTCTATGACCTCCCTACGGGTCTTAGTGATAAAAGTAGGCTCATTACCCAAGTTGCAAATTACCAGGTTGGTTGTTAAGAGGTAATCAAACAGAGACTCGCCCCTGGCATTGATATCGGAATTCCCCCTTTGGACATGGTGAGCATTAGCGTCCGCTCCAATAATAAGATTACCCGTGCAGAAATTTGACACCAGGTCTTTCACCTCCGTTTGTGGTGGGGGTTCTTCGGCGTCGTAGGGCATATAGACCGACGCCACCGTCAGGCGGGTGCTGTCGACCGTTAGACTGATAGCGGTAATATCACCATTGGTGTAGTTAGGTAGGAGAAAGGAGTTCAACTCAGACTTGACCAAAATACACGTTCGGACTTTGCTCTCCTCGCTGGCTCGAATGAGCTTGAAGCCCTTAGTCCCCAATCCGCAGATTCTCGAGCTATTGACCCAGGGTTCTTGGATGAGGACCACATCCACGTCGCCTTTAGAAAGACGACTACTTAAAGCAGCCGAAGCCACTTTAGATTTGTGCAGATTAATCTGAAGCACCACCAACATGAGAGCGCACAGACTTCCCTGCCGTCCCCATGTCGTCGAGGTTTGCCCCATCCCGGAGGTTGCCTATCAACGACGAGTTGTTCCGATTAACTGCCCGATATGGCGTTGCAGGAGTCCTGCTGCCTGTAGCGTTAGATGTTAATCGCTCAGCGTTGGCTGCTATCACCGTGACGTCGAGGACTTCCTCGTCCTGTAGGCTGTCCTCCATCTCCGAGTTGTTCACAGCACTATCGGCAATGGACGTGGCGGATAACATGCTTTCCGCATCGGAATCCTCCGCTTCCTCTTCTGGTAATTCGTTTTCCGGTTCCCCCGGAGCAGCCGAGAAGGCAGCGCGCTGAGCATCACCACGATATACGTGGATAACGATCTGGCCTACGCTGTAGTGTACTAGGCCATTGCACCTTTTGAGGGGCTCGATTGACTCTTTATTCATGGTGAACACCACCTGTGTCGGGCCCCACAGCATCCGCGACCAGATTGACACTCCAGTCATGCGTTGGGAGGGACGGATTCATTAGCCGTAGCATCCCGAGAATTCTGTCGGGTTTGTCAGGGATGGCCGGAATCCACGCCCTTGCCCTTGGACGAGCTGGAATGTCCTTCCAGTCGACGACTTCTATCTTTGCGCCCTTGTAGACTTCACCCAGTTTAGCAGCTGCTGCCTTATACAGTGCTACGGTTTTTGCATCCTCGCATGCGAGTAATTTGATCTGACCCTGGTGCCAACCCGCATCCGTTACTCGCGCCGAACTACCCGGAAACTCCGGAGCAACGTTGAGAAGAATGTTGCCGAGTTCATTTCGCACGTAACGCCACCGGTCCTTGGGGATGGCCAGGCGGTCATTGCCTCGGTCAAGGACGCCTATAAGGATCCTGTCCTTGGTTACCTCAGCAAAGCTTAGTTTGCCCTCTCCAGAGGTATTCTGATGCCGCTTGGGAGGGGGATTTAACTCCAGGTCCGATCTCTGGCGCTTGAAAGGGTTAACTTTTAATCTCTTTGGCATGTAAGAATTTTGGAAATCCGGTATCACAGCTTTCGCTAACTCTACCGATTTACTGGAATTCGGCGACAGCGACTCCTGCGGTACCCCTTCATACCTCTTCAGGATCTTTGCAGCCAATCTCTTCTCGTGGTATGTGAAGCGGCGGGGAGATGTCTCCCGGGAGTGCGGACACGTAGTTGCCATCGCGGTCGCTCCCCTTGCCGAAATCTCAGTTGCAGCTTCCTTCCCCTTCGAAACTCCGAGGCCAGGTCGTGAGAAAGCTGCCACAGACGTAAAGATACTGGTTTTCATATCAGAGGTTGATGGGAGTTTAGCATCCGCCGTTGTCCGCTTAGCTGCGTTGGCAACCGCACTGGTGCTAGCTCCCATCAAGTCAATCTTACTCGATAGAGGGTTGGTTGACCGACTCGTAGTTGCCATCGCTGTCGATCCCACCCTTGATTGTGGAACGGGGGTTGGCCTCCGGCGTTGTTGTTGCTTTCTCGCCTGCTCCTCCATAGCTCCCTTTGCTGAGGAGTGAAATTTGGCGTGGTTTGTTTTTTGGGTTTTTCGTTTTTATTTGCGTTATTTGAGTTCATCTTGTTCGTACGACCCATCACCGGACAAGGCCAGCTTAGGGTCAAGGGAAGAGTAGGGGAAAATGTGTCGTCCGCCGCGGCAGAGCCCCGTACCGCGGTAAGGCCATGCTTACTCTCTGAGGCGACCCGGTATCAGAGAGGCTCCGTTCAAATACAGCCATTTGCCTCCCGGCTGCAAACGTCCAATGGGCACGTGGTCGCATAACACCCTGGATTGGGAGGGGGAAGATCTTTGTCGTCGCGCCAAAGAGGTTAGGCTGCTCTCGTGATGAAGTGCCGTACGGAGCTATGATCACAAGGGCAGCGTAGCCCTGTGGCTATCGACTTAAGCCCTCGTACCGCGGCAAGGTATCCACCCTTCACGAGGGTATTTGAAGCTTTATTTATGCAAATTTTTAAATTACACTTTTCGTGTATTGTTAATTAAAAATTTTCGCGTATGTAGTTCGCCGTTGACTGCGCCAGTAAAGTAAAACAATGTTTAGTCTACGAAGGTAACTTTATTAATGATTATTCAGTTCAAATCAAAGTTCACAAAGAGCAAAGCTTACAAATAAAATTGAAAGTGAGAGTATGGAGCATTCTCCTGGTTTGTTGCTGTAATAACTTAAATCTATGATACAATGTAATGGCTTATTGTGAGTGAATTTGTTGTTAGTGTAATTAAAACCAATGTGAAGTTGGCAACACAAATTTTACGTGGCAAAAAAGTAACTAGTGGATAATTTGCCGTAATTTATACGTAAATTATCCGTGAAAAAAACAAATTTGCCGCGGCCGCGTGCCACCCTTGAAAAACTACCTTAGGGACCTGCTAGAGAAAAAAGGTTTGCACGTGATTTTGCCGTAAATTAGCCGTAACTAAGTGGCATATTTGGAAAATTAAAAAAAAAAAAAATAATAATTTTTTTGGTAGTGCACCGCCAACTTCACATGAAGTTAGCGTGCCACTTCTGGAAAACTACTTTCGAGACCAGCTAGGATAAAAACCTTTGCAAGTGATTTTGTCGTAAATTATCCGTAATTAATCTGTGAAATCAAAAAATTTGTCGCGGACGTATTTTGGAAAATATTGAGTGGCACGCCAACTTCATGTGAAGTTAGCGTGCCACCTTTGAAAAATTACCTCAGGGACCAGCTAAATAAAAAAATATTTGTACGTGATTTTGCCGTGAATTAGCCGTAGTTAAATGGCATATGTATTTAAAAAATTAAAAAAAAAAAATTTTTTATAGTGCACCGTCAACTTCACATGAAAAACTACCTTAGGGACCTGCTAGGGAAAAAATGTTTGCACGTGATTTTGCCGGAAATTAGCCGTAATTAAATGACATATTTAAAAAATTAAAAAAAAAATTTTTTTGTTAGTGCACCGCCAACTTCACATGAAGTTGGCGTGCCACCTTTGAAAACCTATCTTAGGGACCAGCTAAGGAAAAAATATTTGAACGTGATTTTGCCGTGAATTATCCGTAATTAAATGACATATTTAAAAAATTAAAAAAAATGTTGTTAGTGCGTTAGTTAATTACGGATAATTCACGGCAAAATCACGTTCAAATATTTTTTCCTTAGCTGGTCCCTAAGATAGGTTTTCAAAGGTGGCACGCTAACTTCATGTGAAGTTGGCGGTGCATTAACAAAAAAAATTTTTTTTTTTAATTTTTTAAATATGTCATTTAATTACGGATAATTCACGACAAAATCACGTTCAAATATTTTATCCTTAGCTGGTCCCTAAGATAGGTTTTCAAAGGTGGCATGCTAACTTCATGTGAAGTTGGCGGTGCACTAACAACAAAAAAAAAATGTTTTTTAATTTTTTAAATATGTCATTTAATTACGGCTAATTCACCTAAGATAGGTTTTCAAAGGTGGCACGCTAACTTCATGTGAAGTTGGCGGTGCACTAACAAAAAATAATTTTTTAAATATTTCATTTAGGTTAGGTTAGGTTCAAGTGGCTGCCGCAGAGGCACACTTAGGCCAGTTTTGAAAGGCCCGTTGTGATACCACCAACACAAGGAAAGTCAGTCCCGGGACCCAGCCAAATGGAAAATCCCTGAGTTGTTGGGATTTTCCACATAGCAGAATCCCGGGACTGACACTCCTAAACCGACACCGTTACTCCTCCTCGAACCACTTAGATGACTTTATGAAGGCCATCAAGTCCTTTATGTCCAATTCCGCGATCTGGCTTAGGCTATCCAGGAACGGAACTCCCAAAAAGCGCGTTCTCGCGCCGCTTAAACCGGACAGTTGCAGATGAGGTGTTCCACTGTTTCCTCCTCCTCATCATCTTTGCAACTCCTGCAGCATCGTCGGTAGGGCACACCTAGCCTTTCTGCATGCCTACCAATGAGGCAGTGACCGGTTAATACCCCTATCAATATGCAGATTTCCCTCCTAGTTAGGGCATAAATGCGTCTAGACCTTTTAAGATCCCAAAAGCCAGGTTTGTGTCGATATCCGACACCCTGGGGATTGCAGCCATCTTTCGTTGGCTTGACGGAGTGTGTGCTCCTTCAGCATTAGTTTGCATGTGGCAAACGGCATACCTAAGCGCTCTTTATCCTGAAGAACCTGCTTGGTCGTGCCCTGCCTGGCAAGCTCGTCTGCCTTACAGTTTCCCTCAATGTCCCTATGTCCCGGGACCCATATGAGGTTTACGCGGTTCTGTTGGGCCATCTCCTGAAGAGATCGACGACAGCTGAGCGTCAGTTCAGAGTTGAACGTGTATGAGCCAAGGGATTTGATGGCCGCTTGGCTATCGCTGAAAATAGCGATATCTTCTCCGATAACACGTTTGCTTAACCAGGCCGCGGCGTCTAGGATTGCCGAGACTTCCGCCTGGAAGACGCTACAATGATCAGGTAGTCTGAAGGAGAGCTCAAGGTCCAAATCCCTTGAATAAACCCCTCCTCCAACTCTGCCGTCCAACTTCGAGCCGTCGGTGTATATGGAAGTGCCATTATTTGTTTCGGGACACCAATCCGTCCTCTCCCAGTCTTCTGTGCTGGGAATGTTTATTTTGAAACACCTATCACCGACTGTAGCGGTCGCACAACGATCTGTGCTTAGAGGGAGAAAGCTGTAAGATTCCAGAATACTGGAGTGTCCAATAGTACCCGCACCCCAGAGCTGGGTAAAATCAATTCCATTACAATTACAATTACATTCCTCAGTAACTAATTGAAAAATGTAATCAATTCCTTTCATGAAAAGAAAAGGAATTAATTACATTTCAATTCCTAAAAAAAAATTACCAAAAGTATTTGATCGTTTTGAGGCTCAAGTACAAAATGTAATTGCCGCGCCATTACTTTTGAAAGGAATTGAAAATGTAATTGATTTTCTTTCAATTACATTACAAGGAATGGAAAATGTACTTGAGAATTTCCAATTACATTCCTTAAAGGAATTGGAAAAGTAATTGAAATGCTAAATGTTTATTGGTGTATAAAAACGAATTGCGGTTTATGCAAATGGAATTTGCGGGCCATGCTCACTATTTTTTCATCAGAACAGCGCTTTTAAGGAATAACTAGTGACAACACATACAAGGTTATTTCAAGTATGCGAGAAATTGAAGTCCCCCGCCAACGAGCTGATTGGACCTTATCAGTGTGGTTCCAGGCATGGTAAGTCCACAATCGACCAGATCTTCGCAACAGGGCAGCCCTTGGAAAATACCCGAGGAATGACAATCCGCTATTTGGTTTCCGTTTACATATACGGCTATGCCCAAAGTTGCTAGGTAATACCAAACGCTCCGTCAGGAAAGGGGGCCTTTCCCAACCCTTCGGGATCAACTGAAGTTTCAGAGAAGGCGAATACCTATCGTGCGATTTCTTTAACTCGATGTTAGACAATAAAGTCCAGCAGCGGTGCCGTAACCGTTATTTTGATTTGAAAAAGAACGCAGCGAAAGCGTTTCAAAGGCTGGAACCGATTCCAAACGGTTTTGAATTATTTATCGAAATATATCGAATCGTGAAACCTGGGGCCTTTCCCTTTCGTGTGATACCCATATTGTATGGAAACTTTAAGGTTTTGGGGCAGTCACATTTTCAAAATTTTGAAAAGAAAGCGAGTTTCGTGGCCGTGGATACCGCTAAGAAAGCCAGAGGCATTATGCATCGGTATTTTTCATTGCTCTCCACTTTTGACGCCCTGTTTTACCTTTACGTTTAGCAGCTTAGAAGGCAACCTCAAACTGCCACTGTTGCTGCGCTCTACGGTGACTCCAGCTTCCAGGAGTGACCCAACGCCAGCCTCTCCCCCCTCACCTCGAATTCTAAAAACTTTGTCTTGTTCGAAACTTATAAAATAACCCCGATTTAGGAACTGTATACAATCTGGACTTCAGAACTATATAATTAGTATCTATTATAGCTATAGAAAAGATAATGCAGCCAGAGACAATCTCCACTGCCTAGGACATCACCAGGGATGCATGACGAATCAATATCGAATCGCATGCACAAGCCCTGCGCATCATTGAAAGATGGTGTGCCAACAAAGGGTTATCTCAAAAAAACCGTATTGGTGCCTTTCACTCGGCGGATAAAGCTGTCTATGCTAGATCCATCCCTAGGAAGCTGCCGTATAAATTTTTCAGCGGAAGCAGAATACCTACAATTTTGGGGAGTGATGCCGAAGTTGACAGTCCTTGGCCGGATATGAACCCGGTACCCTGCTGTACTGCCCGACTGTCGTGGTACCGATTTGGTATGACCAGTGGAACCTTCTAGGTCATGTCATCCCTCCATCTATGAGGAAGGAGAAGATGGGTAAGGAGAGGTGAGAGGCATCATATCCGTATATCAACCATCGAGTTAGCACGTCATTACCTAAGTGCATATTAGTCGCGTCTTACTACCGGCATGCCTACCTCGGGCATATTCTAAGCCCCTAACCCGCAGGGGCACTGGAGAAACCCCTACCTGGAGAAAACCCTCACATGGAATGCTCATTTGGAGGCTACCATAAACAAACGAGATAGTCAGGAATTACATAAACAGTCCTATATTGCAAGTAAGTAATGCAATAACTCCTACGATCAGGATCACGCGAAACGGAAGCTCCGTCGGAATAGCTGATAGACACCAATATTAAATAATATGTAGTATGGCCACAAACAACAACCCAATTACTTTTGCAATTCCTTTGAGGAATTGGAAATTTTCAAGTACATTTTCCATTTACATTTTGTACTTGAGCCTCAAAACGATCAAATACTTTTGGTATTTTTTTTAGGAATTACATGTAATGGGGAATTGGAAGTAATTTAATTCCTAAAGTAATGATTACTACCCAGCTCTGCCGCACCCTAACTGGAGGTTTCTCTTAGGCGCAGAGCTGATGCCGCTGCTGACCGAAACCCTTCCAGATCAAGTGGCAAAATGCCCAGAATGACCTGGAGGGCTTCGTTGGGCGTTGTCCTTAGCGCACCGCTTATACAGATCATATTGGATCTATGGACTTTCCGCAACAGATTCAGGTATGTTGCCTTGCTCAGCGCAGGCCACCATACGACGACTCCATATAGCATGATTGGACGAATGATGGCCGTGTAGATCCAACTGCATACTCTAGGGCTGAGCCCCCATTTTTTGCCAATGGCTCTTTTGCATGTGTAAAGAGCGATGCAAGCTTTCTTCTGGCGCTGAAGAACAAGGTTCATTGGAAAAGACTGCAGGCCTGCCAAAACACCGCACTCAGAACCGCCACGGGATGCGTCCTTATGTCTCCAGAACATCATTTACATCATGAGGTGGAAATGCTCCCAGTTTTGGAGCACAATGAAATGCTAAACAAGCAGTACCTGTTGAATTGTTGCAAACCACAACATCCCAACAGACTACTGCTTGAGTATGAGCCACCTCCTAGGACTGTAAGGGCACATCTACGTGAGCATTTTGATGAGATCCGGCACCTCACACTTTCGCCGTTTGATCCAAAGGTACATACGCAGGCCCTGAAGCACATCCATGACACGTCCGTTGCGTCCTATGTCTCGCTCTGTCCACTGAACGCCGTTTTGCACGCCAAACCACCTCGCGTTGCGGCTGAGGAGCGTCATCTTCCTCGAGAGACAAGGGTCACTCTGGCTCAATTACGCTCTGGATACTGTAGCAGGTTAAACTCCTACTTATCCAGACTAGACCCTGACGTGCCGAATGAATGTCCGGCATGCGGCTCGTCACCCCATAATACCAACCATTTATTTACCTGCTCTTCGGAGCCCACTCTTCTAACACCCATCTCCCTCTGGTCCAACCCTGTCGAAACTGCAAGTTTCCTAGGACTCCCGTTAGAAGAAATTGATGACAATTTAGGTTAAGGAAAAGTACACGCTGGGCAGGGCTACACTTCGTTACAACAACAACAACAACAACAACAACATTATCCTTCCAATTCAGTTTCCTATCCAGAACTATGCCTAGAAACTTGGCCTTATCCGACAAGCCCAGGCGCGTGCCATCTAGTTCTGGTAGGCAAAGTGGCCCCCCCAGCTTGTGTCACGTAGCAACGACTTGACTGTGAGGTTCCATAAAAGCGGGGAAAGAACAGCACCCTGGGGTGTTCCCCTTGTGACATAGCGTGATAACTCAACCGTACCAAGTGAAGAAGCTATTTTCCTTCCCCTTAAAAGTTGGTAAATTAAACCAGTTAGAGGTCTATCTACGCCCAGATTAGTTAGAGCGGAGTTGATAGCCTCCGGGCTTATATTGTTGAAAGCCTCCTCAATGTCTAGGAAGGCCACGAGACAGTAGTCCTTTTCACACAGCGATTTCTCAATGACAGATACTAGGCTGTGCAGAGCGGTTTCTGTTGATTTACCCTTGGTGTATGCATGCTGATAGCTAGAGATTAGGTTGCTATCAATAGTCGTTGAGAGGTAGTCGCTTAGTATCCTCTCAAAGGTTTTGAGTACAAAGGACGAGAGACTGATCGGTCTGTAGTCTTTTGGCTCGTAGTGGGATGCCTTCCCAGCCTTAGGGATAAACACTACCGTGGCGCTTCTCCAAGAGCCCGGAATGTGGTTGAGAGCCAGGCAGGCTGTGAAGAGAAATACCAGCCATTTAGCTGATGTCTCCAACGTGTTTATAAGTTGCGCGGGGATAATCCCGTCCGGCCCGGCAGCCTTATACGGTTCAAAGCTCTTAACTGCCCACCTTACCCTTTCCTCAGTGATGGGTATTTTTACTGCCAGGTTTGTTGCAGGTACTAGTGAAGCGTCATGCAGATTCCCCGGAAAATGTGTATTCAAGAGCAGCTCAAGGGTTTCCTCTTCCGTGCTGGTCCAGGATCCGTCAGTTTTTCGCAAATAGCTGATGGCTGTTTGACTTTTCGAGAGGACTCGTCTAAGTCTCGCTGTGTCGTCGACCTTTTCGACGCCAGTGCAGAAATTTCTACACGAAGTTCTCTTCGCCTGTCTCAGAGCTTTTTTGTAGGCCCTAAGTTTAGCTTTATATTCGTGCCAATGAGGCTCAGAGCCGAGGCCTTGTTAAATTGTTTCCGGCATGATTTGCGGAACGAGTCCAAATCGTAGGACCACCAATGTGGCCTGTGTTTACCGCGTGGTTTTAGCACTGGACAAGCCTGTCCTAGAGCATTTGAGAGCGCCGATGTAAATGTAGTAACAAGATCCTCCAGCTGCTCTACTGATGAGGGGGCTTGTGAGGGCAGTACTGGGAGGTCTCTGTCTAATATTTCATTGTGTAACTGCCAATTTGTGTTACGTGGATTGCGCTTCATGATTGGTTGTTCTACAATAAAGTCTAAAACCATTTCTATGTAACGGTGGTCGGAGAATGAATGTTCTTCCAGAACCCGCCATTTTCTGACCCAGCCATAAGCGCCTTCACTACAGATAGTGAGGTCTATGACCTCCCTAAGGGTCTTAGTGATAAAAGTAGGCTCATTACCCACGTTGCAAATTACCAGGTTGGTTGTTAAGAGGTAATCAAACAGAGACTCGCCCCTGGCATTGATATCGGAGCTCCCCCATTGGACATGGTGAGCATTAGCGTCCGCTCCAATAATAAGATTACCCGTGCAGAAATTTGACAACAGGTCTTTCACCTCCGTTTGTGGTGGGGGTTCTTCGGCGTCGTAGGGCATATAGACCGACGCCACCGTCAGGCGGGTGCTGTCGACCGTTAGACTGATAGCGGTAATATCACCATTGGTGTAGTTAGGTAGGAGAAAGGAGTTCAACTCAGACTTGACCAAAATACACGTTCGGACTTTGCTCTCCAATCCGCATATCCGGGTTATATCGCCGGTCGACGGGCTGGAATTTTATTAAGCCAGGAATTATGTGCTATTTATGTGCTCGAAGATTTCAAAAAGATTTTTTTTTGTTGTTTAAGTTTTAAGTACTTTTTTTAAAACTTCAAAAGTGGGGTGTCCAGTTGGATGTCCAGCTAAAACCCACCCTAATAAGTGGTAGCTGTAGGGAAAAAATGTATATGTGGGAATTATGTGCTATTTATGTGCTCGAAGATTTCAAAAAGATTTTTTTTGTTGTTTAAGTTTTAAGTACTTTTTTTTAAACTTCAAAAGGGGGGTCCAGCTGGACGTCCAGCTAGACCCCCCCCTAAGAAGGAGTAGCTTTAGGAAAAAACTTTAAATGTGGGAATTAAGTGCTATTTATGTGCTCGAGGATTCCGCAACATTTTTTTTTGTTACTCACATTTTAAATATTTTTTTCGAATTTTAAAATTTGCGTACCAGCTAAAACCCACCCTAATAAATGGTAGCTGTAGGGAAAAAATGTATATGTGGAAATTAAGTGCTATTTATGTGCTCGAGGATTCTGCACCATTTTTTTTTTGTTGCTCACATTTTAAATATTTTTTTTCGAATTTTAAAATTTGGGTACCAGCTAAAACCCACCCTAATAAATGGTAGCTGTAGGGAAAAAATGTATATGTGGGAATTAAGTGCTATTTATGTGCTCGAAGATTTCAAAAAGATTTTTTTTGTTGTTTAAGTTTTAAGTACTTTTTTTAAAACTTCAAAAGGGGGGGGTTCAGCTGGACGTCCAGCTAGACCCCCCCCTAAGAAGGAGTAGCTTTAGGAAAAAACTTTAAATGTGGGAATTAAGTGCTATTTATGTGCTCGAGGATTCCGCAACATTTTTTTTGTTGCTCACATTTTAAATATTTTTTTTCGAATTTTAAAATTTGGGTACCAGCTAAAACCCACCCTAATAAATGGTAGCTGTAGCGAAAAAATGTATATGTGGGAATTAAGTGTTATTTATGTGCTCGAAGATTTCAAAAAGATTTTTTTTGTTGTTTAAGTTTTAAGTACTTTTTTTAAAACTTCAAAAGGGGGGGATCCAGCTGGACGTCCAGCTAGACCCCCCCCTAAGAAGGAGTAGCTTTAGGAAAAAACTTTAAATGTGGGAATTAAGTGCTATTTATGTGCTCGAGGATTCCGCAAAATTTGTTTTTGTTGCTCAATTTAAATATTTTTTTTCGAATTTTAAAATTTGGGTACCAGCTAAAACCCACCCTAATAAATGGTAGCTGTAGGGAAAAAATGTATATGTGGGAATTATGTGCTATTTATGTGCTCGAAGATTTCAAAAAGATTTTTTTTGTTGTTTAAGTTTTAAGTACTTTTTTTAAAACTTCAAAAGGGGGGGGGTTTAGCTGGACGTCCAGCTAGACCCCCCCCCCTAAGAAGGAGTAGCTTTAGGAAAAACTTTAAATGTGGGAATTAAGTGCTATTTATGTGCGCGAGGATTCCGCAATATTTTTTTTTGTTGCTCACATTTTAAATATTTTTTTTCGAATTTTAAAATTTGGGTACCAGCTAAAACCCACCCTAATAAATGGTAGCTGTAGGGAAAAAAATGTATATGTGGGAATTAAGTGCTATTTATGTGCTCGAAGATTTCAAAAAGATTTTTTTTGTTGTTTAAGTTTTAAGTACTTTTTTTAAAACTTCAAAAGGGGGGGGGGGGGGGTCCAGCTGGACGTCCAGCTAGACCCCCCCCCCCTAAGAAGGAGTAACTTTAGGAAAAAACTTTAAATGTGGGAATTAAGTGCTATTTATGTGCTCGAGGATTCCGCAACATTTTTTTTTGTTCCTCACATTTTAAATATTTTTTTTCGAATTTTAAAATTTGGGTACCAGCTAAAACCCACCCTAATAAATGGTAGCTGTAGGGAAAAAATGTACCACATATACATTTTTTCCCTACAGCTACCATTTATTAGGGTGGGTTTTAGCTGGACATCCAACTGGACACCCCACTTTTGAAGTTTAAAAAAAAGTACTTAAAACTTAAACAACAAAAAAAATCTTTTTGAAATCTTCGAGCACATAAATAGCACATAATTCCCACATATAAATTTTTCCCTACAGCTACCATTTATTAGGGTGGGTTTTAGCTGGACATCCAACTGGACACCCCACTTTTGAAGTTTTAAAAAAAGTACTTAAAACTTAAACAACAAAAAAAATCTTTTTGAAATCTTCGAGCACATAAATAGCACATAATTCCTGGCTTAATAAAATTCCAGCCCGTCGACCGGCGATATAACCCCCCACCCCCCCTCGCCACCCCCTCTGTTTTTTCTTACACATTATTGTTTTTCTTCGAGCACATAAATGGACCCCCCACTTTTGGGGTTTTAAAAAAAGTACTTAAAAATTGAGCACAAAATTTTTTTTTTTGGGAACAAATTAGCACATAAATAGCACATAATTCCTGGCTATTCAAATTTAAAATCCGTCGTGGGGGGGGTCCAGCTTGACGCACCTCTAATTCACGGCAAAATTACGTACAAATATTTTTTTCTAGCTGGTCCCTGAGGTAATTTTTCAAAGGTGGCAAGCTAACTTCACATGAAGTTGGCGTGCCACTCAATATTTTCCAAAATACGTCCGCGACAAATTTTTTGATTTCACAGATTAATTACGGATAATTTACGACAAAATTACTTGCAAAGGTTTTTATCCTAGCTGGTCTCGAAAGTAGTTTTCCAGAAGTGGCACGCTAACTTCATGTGAAGTTGGCGGTGCACTACCAAAAAAATAATTTTTTTTTTTTTAATTTTCCAAATATGCCACTTAGTTACGGCTAATTTACGGCAAAATCACGCGCAAACATTTTTTCTCTAGCAGGTCCCTAAGGTAGTTTTTCAAGGGTGGCACGCTAACTTCACATGAAGTTGGCGTGCCACTCAATATTTTCCAAAATACGGCCGCAAATTTTTTGTTTTCACGGATAATTTTCGTATAAATTACGTCAAATTATCCACTAGTTACTTTTTTGCCACGTAAAAGTTGTCTTGCCAACTTCAGAGAGGTGTAATTAAAGAGTTTTTAGTAAAATGCAATAACAAGAATGAGTTTATTAAATGATGTGAGTGATTAACTTAAGCTTAAAATTAGTTGTTGGTAGCAAGGGCAATAGTATGTGACTATATATACGTTCCTGCCGTCACCTGCTGCCCCAGAAGTTATCGTCCTGACCTTAGGGCGTTTCTTTGTGGCGATAACCGTATCATCATGGGCGATTTTAATGCCCACCATGTTATGTGGCATTCACACCTTTCTGTGGACGGCAGAGGACGGGAATTAGCCGAGCAAATTGAGGCTTCCTCTTTCTGCACTGTGAACGGAGACACCCCTACTAGGATGGCTGTTAACTGCAGTAGCTCCCCGGACCTAACTATTGTTAGCCCGGGGTTAATTAACAGCATAAATTGGCAATCTATGGTGGCCTTGTCATCCGACCACCTGCCTATCATCCTGTCCGTCGATCGTGCCACGGATTGCATTACTTCGAAGAAAAGAACATACGTGAATTTCAAAAGGGGTAATTGGGTCGGCTTTTTGGAATTCACGGAGAGCTCCTTTGGTGATCTCCCCATTCCCACTGATGTACACGTCGGCGAGCACAACATACGTGAGGTCATTAAAAAGGCTACAGCCCGTTTTATACCAGCTGGTAGAATAAAAAATATTAGGGCTAACTTCCCAGCTGAGGCCGCAGCCTTGGCCAATGAACGTAACCCTGGGTAACGCTAAATGACCTACATAGCCTACACGGCTAGTTTCTTGTATTGCCGGTTCTACGAGAACGGTACCAGTACTTGTGCTGTACTCATCGTGCCGAAACGACCCGGGCCGTTTTCTTATATCGACCCGGCCAAGAGCAATACACTCGGGGTGACCCTGTCTGACATTTAGGCAGGGCTACGCCTCGCTACAACAACAACAACAACAGCCAATGAACGTGACCTCATACGCAACATCGATCCCTCTGACCCACAGATCGGTGATCTCAACGTGGAAATCAGACGGCTGGTTAACGCACACAAACAAACCAAATGGGAGGAACACCTTAGGTCAGGGGGTGTAAAAGTAGGTCGCCTCCCAGTTGGTGCACCCTGGGTAACGCTAAATGACCTACATAGCCTGCACGGCTAGTTTAGTTTCTTGTATTGCCGGATCTACGAGAACGGTACCAGTACTTGTGCTGTACCCATCGTGCCGAAACGACCCGGGCCGTTTTGTTATATCGACCCGGCCAAGAGCAATACACTCGAGGTGACCCTGTCTGACATTTAGGCAGGGCTACACCTCGTTACAACAACAACAACAACAACAACAACAACACCTTAGGTCCTGTAAAATCTCTACCGGTGTTGGGAAATTATGGTCCACCGTCAAGTCCTTGAGTCCGAGCACCAACATGGCTTGAGGAAAGGTAGGAGCACAATATCTGCTCTAAATGTCATAAACACTCAGATAACTGACGGTCTAAATCAAAACAGACCTAATGACAGGACGGTTCTAGTCAAGCTTTTGACACAGTAAATCATGGGCAGCTTGTATCCGATTTGGAAGACTCGTCACTCCCCCCTGTCTCAAGCGTTGGACTGCCAATTATCTCAGTGGTCGTCGGTCGTCTGTTGTATTCAGAAACAAAAAATCTAAAGCCAGGAAGATCGAACAAGGGGTACCAGAGGGTGGTGTCCTTTCCCCGTTATTGTTTAACTTCTATATTTCGAAGCTTCCTCCTCCACCAGAAGAAGTTACGATTGTTTCTTATGCAGACGATTGCACGATATTGGCAACTGGTACTTCCGTTGATGAGCTGTGCTCTAAAATAAATGGCTATCTCCCCTCTCTAGTCGAGTTCTTCACCGCCCGAAGCTTGACATTGTCGCCAACAAAGTCTTCGGCGACCTTATTCATAGGTTCCCTATGTACAGTCACTTCTCAGAGCAGAAAACCCAGGACATCGCCATGGATCTCTGCGCAGTGGAACCACCCGGGGTATTACCTCGGCCAAGGACTGTCACTTTCAATGTAACCCTGTTTAGTATGTTTTGTCCCATTCCGAAACTATCATCCTCCCCCCTTGTAGCAGGGCTGCAAGATATTCTATTGTTACGGGCGGGCGTTGAGCCGAACCCCGGACCAAGAGAATGGATATGCAGTGTCTGTTGCAAAAAGATATATAGTTATTAAACGGTCGCATTCTGTGCAATGCTTCTCGTTCAAGCGCACCCCTACCGCCACTTTCTAGTAGCAATACTAATAATAATAATAATAATGTCTTAACGACTAGCAGCACTTCTGCTATACCCGCCACACAAACTCCAGACTGTTGCTCGTGCCTTATGGCGTCAACATCACGCGCAGCAGCTCAACACTCTCGCTCCCACCGGAGCAGTTTAGACATGAGCAACTCCGAGCACCAGTCTCTCTCTGTTTCTACATCACACCCCCCTCCCGTTTAAATTCCCACGAGAGTCAGGATCAACATCTTCTCGCACCTGTCTCTACGTGTACTGTTTGTCGGCAAAAATTATACACGCTCGCGTCATCGGTCAAATGCAATAACAGCTTAGGCCAATGCCACGTATATCTATGCTCTGGGCTCGCTAACAGGAACCTCTGGACGGATGCGTTCATCGCACCATGCTGTAACACACCTCAACCTACGACGCCAGCCAACCCGGTTACACCGGGTCCACAGCTAACTAGGCTGAGGCATAGCCTTGGTCTTAGCCTACCAACACCTGGGCGAACACATCCGTCTCTCACGCCTATGGTTAACTCGACATCGACCCCACCGGCGCACTTCCAAATCTTACAGCACAACTGTAACGGATTAACTGGTAAGATCGCAGAGATAACTAATTTGATGACGCAATATGACATAGAACTTGCCGCAGTCCAAGAAACCAAGACCTCATTACCTATGGCGGATATAACATACACCGGAAAGACCGTCATAGAGCAACTGGAGGTCTGGGAGGTGGTCTAGCGTTCATAACGCACAACTCTGTACAGTATCATCTATTTGATACCGACATCGAAGGAACGGATGATATCTTAGAAAGCCAAGGTATTACCATCCGTACAGGAGATGTCGATCTGCAAATCATTAACATCTACATTTAATTTAATTTTAATTTTCCAAATATGCCACTTAGTTACGGCTAATTTACGGCAAAATCACGCGCAAACATTTTTTCTCTAGCAGGTCCCTAAGGTAGTTTTTCAAGGGTGGCACGCTAACTTCACATGAAGTTGGCGTGCCACTCAATATTTTCCAAAATACGGCCGCAAATTTTTTGTTTTCACGGATAATTTTCGTATAAATTACGTCAAATTATCCACTAGTTACTTTTTTGCCACGTAAAAGTTGTCTTGCCAACTTCAGAGAGGTGTAATTAAAGAGTTTTTAGTAAAATGCAATAACAAGAATGAGTTTATTAAATGATGTGAGTGATTAACTTAAGCTTAAAATTAGTTGTTGGTAGCAAGGGCAATAGTATGTGACTATATATACGTTCCTGCCGTCACCTGCTGCCCCAGAAGTTATCGTCCTGACCTTAGGGCGTTTCTTTGTGGCGATAACCGTATCATCATGGGCGATTTTAATGCCCACCATGTTATGTGGCATTCACACCTTTCTGTGGACGGCAGAGGACGGGAATTAGCCGAGCAAATTGAGGCTTCCTCTTTCTGCACTGTGAACGGAGACACCCCTACTAGGATGGCTGTTAACTGCAGTAGCTCCCCGGACCTAACTATTGTTAGCCCGGGGTTAATTAACAGCATAAATTGGCAATCTATGGTGGCCTTGTCATCCGACCACCTGCCTATCATCCTGTCCGTCGATCGTGCCACGGATTGCATTACTTCGAAGAAAAGAACATACGTGAATTTCAAAAGGGGTAATTGGGTCGGCTTTTTGGAATTCACGGAGAGCTCCTTTGGTGATCTCCCCATTCCCACTGATGTACACGTCGGCGAGCACAACATACGTGAGGTCATTAAAAAGGCTACAGCCCGTTTTATACCAGCTGGTAGAATAAAAAATATTAGGGCTAACTTCCCAGCTGAGGCCGCAGCCTTGGCCAATGAACGTAACCCTGGGTAACGCTAAATGACCTACATAGCCTACACGGCTAGTTTCTTGTATTGCCGGTTCTACGAGAACGGTACCAGTACTTGTGCTGTACTCATCGTGCCGAAACGACCCGGGCCGTTTTCTTATATCGACCCGGCCAAGAGCAATACACTCGGGGTGACCCTGTCTGACATTTAGGCAGGGCTACGCCTCGCTACAACAACAACAACAACAGCCAATGAACGTGACCTCATACGCAACATCGATCCCTCTGACCCACAGATCGGTGATCTCAACGTGGAAATCAGACGGCTGGTTAACGCACACAAACAAACCAAATGGGAGGAACACCTTAGGTCAGGGGGTGTAAAAGTAGGTCGCCTCCCAGTTGGTGCACCCTGGGTAACGCTAAATGACCTACATAGCCTGCACGGCTAGTTTAGTTTCTTGTATTGCCGGATCTACGAGAACGGTACCAGTACTTGTGCTGTACCCATCGTGCCGAAACGACCCGGGCCGTTTTGTTATATCGACCCGGCCAAGAGCAATACACTCGAGGTGACCCTGTCTGACATTTAGGCAGGGCTACACCTCGTTACAACAACAACAACAACAACAACACCTTAGGTCCTGTAAAATCTCTACCGGTGTTGGGAAATTATGGTCCACCGTCAAGTCCTTGAGTCCGAGCACCAACATGGCTTGAGGAAAGGTAGGAGCACAATATCTGCTCTAAATGTCATAAACACTCAGATAACTGACGGTCTAAATCAAAACAGACCTAATGACAGGACGGTTCTAGTTGCACTCGATTTGAGTCAAGCTTTTGACACAGTAAATCATGGGCAGCTTGTATCCGATTTGGAAGACTCGTCACTCCCCCCTGTCTCAAGCGTTGGACTGCCAATTATCTCAGTGGTCGTCGGTCGTCTGTTGTATTCAGAAACAAAAAATCTAAAGCCAGGAAGATCGAACAAGGGGTACCAGAGGGTGGTGTCCTTTCCCCGTTATTGTTTAACTTCTATATTTCGAAGCTTCCTCCTCCACCAGAAGAAGTTACGATTGTTTCTTATGCAGACGATTGCACGATATTGGCAACTGGTACTTCCGTTGATGAGCTGTGCTCTAAAATAAATGGCTATCTCCCCTCTCTAGTCGAGTTCTTCACCGCCCGAAGCTTGACATTGTCGCCAACAAAGTCTTCGGCGACCTTATTCATAGGTTCCCTATGTACAGTCACTTCTCAGAGCAGAAAACCCAGGACATCGCCATGGATCTCTGCGCAGTGGAACCACCCGGGGTATTACCTCGGCCAAGGACTGTCACTTTCAATGTAACCCTGTTTAGTATGTTTTGTCCCATTCCGAAACTATCATCCTCCCCCCTTGTAGCAGGGCTGCAAGATATTCTATTGTTACGGGCGGGCGTTGAGCCGAACCCCGGACCAAGAGAATGGATATGCAGTGTCTGTTGCAAAAAGATATATAGTTATTAAACGGTCGCATTCTGTGCAATGCTTCTCGTTCAAGCGCACCCCTACCGCCACTTTCTAGTAGCAATACTAATAATAATAATAATAATGTCTTAACGACTAGCAGCACTTCTGCTATACCCGCCACACAAACTCCAGACTGTTGCTCGTGCCTTATGGCGTCAACATCACGCGCAGCAGCTCAACACTCTCGCTCCCACCGGAGCAGTTTAGACATGAGCAACTCCGAGCACCAGTCTCTCTCTGTTTCTACATCACACCCCCCTCCCGTTTAAATTCCCACGAGAGTCAGGATCAACATCTTCTCGCACCTGTCTCTACGTGTACTGTTTGTCGGCAAAAATTATACACGCTCGCGTCATCGGTCAAATGCAATAACAGCTTAGGCCAATGCCACGTATATCTATGCTCTGGGCTCGCTAACAGGAACCTCTGGACGGATGCGTTCATCGCACCATGCTGTAACACACCTCAACCTACGACGCCAGCCAACCCGGTTACACCGGGTCCACAGCTAACTAGGCTGAGGCATAGCCTTGGTCTTAGCCTACCAACACCTGGGCGAACACATCCGTCTCTCACGCCCATGGTTAACTCGACATCGACCCCACCGGCGCACTTCCAAATCTTACAGCACAACTGTAACGGATTAACTGGTAAGATCGCAGAGATAACTAATTTGATGACGCAATATGACATAGAACTTGCCGCAGTCCAAGAAACCAAGACCTCATTACCTATGGCGGATATAACATACACCGGAAAGACCGTCATAGAGCAACTGGAGGTCTGGGAGGTGGTCTAGCGTTCATAACGCACAACTCTGTACAGTATCATCTATTTGATACCGACATCGAAGGAACGGATGATATCTTAGAAAGCCAAGGTATTACCATCCGTACAGGAGATGTCGATCTGCAAATCATTAACATCTACATACCCCCTGTCTCAAGTTGCCCCACCGGTTATCACCCCGCATTAGCTTGCTATTACGAGGAGATAACCACGTGATCCTGGGCGACTTCAATGCGCACCACGACATGTGGCACTCAAACTTGCCAGCAGACAATAGGGGGCATGTACTTGCAGAACAAATAGATGATACGGCTTTCTGTACATTGAGCGGAGACGCCCCAACGAGAGAATCGGGTAACTGCTATAGTTCGCCAGATATTTCCATCGTAAGTGCAGGACTATTGAACAACACCAATTGGCGACCCATACTCACATTGGCGTCTGACCATCTCCCAATAGTCATTACCATCGAACGACCGACGGACTTTATTACACCTCAGCATGGTACATATATTAACTTTACCAAGGCGGACTGGGAGAGTTTTCAGATATATACGGACGAATCCTTGGCTGCTCTATCCATTCCTACGGACATACGCAAAGGCGGACGAGACTTCCGCAACATCATTGACTTGGCCTCTAAACGCTTCATTCCTGCGGGTCG